>JAPYZA010012518.1:0-12361 GCA_030522685.1 Eupelmus azureus | reverse complement strand
TTTCCTTTTTTTTTTTTTTTTCGCTTTCTCGCCCGGCGCGCGGCCACGACAACGGTTTTCGCTCCCTCTCGCGAGCCCAGTAAATCACACTGGCCGCGCGCTACTCTGGCCGAACGGGTCGACGCACCTTTAGGCGCCGCGCGCGTATATATAGCTATACGGCTCTCTCCGGACATTTATCAATTATTTCGCTCGGCAACTTTTTCGTCGGTTTGAGCGACACGACGGACGATCGCGTAATTTAGTCAGATGGGAGATCGCGCGAGGATTCAGTGTCCTGCGAGCGCTGATGCGCTAAGTAACGATTCAGCGCTGTATGGGAGTACGAGGTGGGAGTTTACGGTGAGAAGATAGTTTTTGTTGAATTGGGATGGGAAGGGAGTAGATGGTGTTTAAATAAGTACGTGTTTAACCCTTTGAGGGGCACATTTTTGTGCTAAAATTGAAAATTTGTCGTCTTTGATTGTTTATAGATAATTAAATAAATAAATTTTCAAATTTTCAATCAAAGCATTACGAAGCCTAAGTACTGGCGTAGAAGTTTGTTCGAGAGCGATTGAGCTGAAAACGGTCGCGGTATGAATAAAAACTAAAAAAAGTTTGGTGTATCATATACCATACGCTACCTCTCAAAGAGTTAAAGATACTTTTTATATTAAATTTTATGATTGTCTTTATTTTCCGGCTTTGGTTTTGATTTTCAATAAAAATGGCGCGTTACAGTGAGTGAAAGCGATTCAAATTGAAAAAGATGGTAACACAGCGTTCTGTTTCTTGACGGTTCAAACAATTGCCGTCAGCTGGCAGCACTTTCTCGACACTTATGTAGAACTTTTTATTTCTATTACAAGTTTTTATTATAGTAATTTGTGGATTTGTATTACTAGAAATTATATTGTGTTTTTATTTTGTATTAACAAGGACCAATGAAATATCTAGTGTTTAAAAACATTTTAAGTATACATATAAGGCAGAGGTATTATACAGAATTTTATATAATTTAAATTCCACAATATTTGCCAGATATTTATTTCGTCAATTAAAATAAGTAAATCTACTTATACATTACTACAAATTTATTTGACATATATTCTGACATTTATTTTGAATTTACTTTAATAGCTAATAAAATTTATTTCTATAATTATTATCATCATTTCGCATATAAATATTAAAATCATTTAAATTTATGCAGAATATACAACTTAGCTGAATTGCAATCTCACGTACTACATCGTAATTATTTGTAATATTTATAATCAGCGATACCTTTAACAAATATTTGGAGTTTATAGAAATATATAATCATGGAAATTTTTATTCTTTAGACCGTTCCATTTCTAAAAGAGTCCGCAATCATTACATCGAAAATTAATTACCTTCTCTATATTCTAACCAATTCCATCATTGCATAACGCTTCCACGAACCATCCAACTAATCTCATAAAAATGTTCGCCGGCCAACCCGACCACAAATCTCCCAAGTCAGCGTAAAACTAAGATATAAATTTCTCTTTCATCTCTTTTATACGGGTTTCCTAATCGCAAATCGAATCTCTCTAAATCTCGAGCTAATCTCTCCGATCGAGCCGATGATCCAAGAAACTCCCCAACAGCTAAACAATACTAATGCCCCGTTCCAAACCCGATTTCCGCTCGGAACCAAACCGATGTACCTCAATTAAAGGCCTACAAGTTCGCACTCTCAATCTGCATTCGCAGCCTCTTGGCCACACGCTCGAACTTCCTTCCTCGCGTTTAGCCACATACAAATACACATCCCCGCTCCGAAAGTCCCCGGCAATTTACATCTGTTAGCGCGCGAATCGCGCAAATGCCTAATGAAGACTTTTGCTCTTTGGAAGCTCGCGCGGCGGTAATAGCCGACGACGCGGGGAAAGAGGTAGAGAAAGAGACGTAGCCCGCGCGCAAGCGAGTGGACTGCCCTCGAGGTGATAACTCCTGATTTACGCTGTTTCGCCCCTATCCCTCCGCAGCCTCCCCTGCCCTCCCCCCGGCACACAGTGATTCTCTCATTTTCTCACCTAGAGTATATATAGGCGGCTGAGCGCCGAGACAGAAAGAGAAGAAGAAGGAGAAGAACAAGAGGACTTCAACTCCAATTAACTTTTAATGGCGCAGATAGGGAAACGTATGCCTCCGCGCGCCACTTCTCCCTCTCTCTCCACTCTTTCTATTTCTCTCTCGTTCTCCTCTGCCTCCTCCTCCGCGAAAAGCTTCGTCTTTTTCCGCTGGCGCGTGTACAGAGCAGCGGCAGCGTCCCGGGCTTGTCTCCGTCAGTTTGGAGAAGAAGAGGGAGGCGACGCCTACGCGCCCAGGAATAGAGAGAGTGGCAACTTGTTAAGTAATTAAGTGTCGTTCCAAGTTTCCGTTTAATAATAATTTAGTAAAGCTTCCCAAACTCGCGGGCGAAGCATCCTGGGAGCCGTTTCTTAACCGTAATAATATTATTATCAGCAGCCGTGTGTTTTGCCGCGCAAGCGCGCGGCCCGCTGTCTTCTAATTACGGCAAAACAGCCCCCGTATAATTCGTCCTCCGCTGGCAAGTGATATTCGAAATGTCGGGGGCGGTCCTTGGGAAATCGTTTTTTACGGCTGCGATAGAGCTAAGGACGAACTTTACTGGAATTACCGCTGGTGTTGCGCTGGGACCGCGCTTGGTATTGAATATTTTAATTAAATTTTTATGGGATAGGTATATTTATTTGATGAGTACTTGTAATGGTGTTTATTTTAATGTATGGCGTGTTCAGATTGTTGAGCCTGTCCATGTGTTTGTGTTACAAACAAAAACTTTTTAATTACAAAAACTACGGTAAACAACTTTCAAAACCAAATGTATGTTTTATTGTGGACATTATTTAAAACAGCTATTTTTGAATAATTAAATTATTAAACTGAATCTTAAATGGGAATTGTTGTCTATTTGGAGGACACATTAATAATTTTATCCACTTATTAGTGATAATAATTCCTTGCAGTTTATCGATACATCAGGCATGTCAGATAATCTTGCTTTTATATCTTTGGTATACCTTCAAGTACATATTTTGAGATAAATATAAAAAAAATAGTTTTTCTTTCAAATAATTTTATTTTCTGTTGTTATTTTATACCAGAAACAGTAAATAAAATAAGAAAATTGCATTAAACTAACTTATTATAATATTTTTTTCTTACTATTAAAGAAGACTTAAAAATGTTCTGTTTTTCAATGAAGTAAATTTAGGTAGCTACTTTTTCAAATTATGTACATATACACACGTTTTAAAAAGTTTTTGTAAAACTTAAAGGATGTAATGATTCGATTCTCAGTGACTCTTAACGCTTATACAGAATATCAGAAGTTTAATACAGCGATTTTCAAAAAATTCACTCAATAAACATTCAGCAAAAAAAAAAAAAAAGTGAAACTTGCAAAGTATTTAGCTATAGTCCAATCAGTTGTTACAATATGACGACGTGAAATGGATAAAATACAGAAAGAGCAGCAGTTCCACACCAACTGATTCAAAATAAAATGATAACTAAAATAAGGTCAAAGGGTGTCTTTCTTTTCTCGTGAAGTAATAGACAGCGTATTTTCTCAACGTGTTACAAAATAATCAAAAACAGAAAAAATGTATTGTATTAATTTTAAATTAAAAAATATTGACAGATCCAGGTCAGAGTGGCAACTTTCGACATGCACTATTATTGATTTATATAAGAAATATTCTTTTCGTACACTATAGATGACAAAAATTAGATTTGAAAAATTCGTTCGTCTTCTAATCTATAAAAAAAAGTAATGAAAACCTGTATATATTATAGTAAAAGGTCGAAAAACTATGATGAAAATGATATATTTATAATTAAATTTTTTAAATAATGAAATTATGTTACAACAGGTTATTTGTAATGCTTGCTATTAATGACTAGCTTTTTAACACGAATAGTAGATTATTTAAAATAGAATTTTAAATAATAATACATATAAATTATAATTTATATGTATTATTATTATAATTATAATAATGTAAATTGGACAGCACAAAAATTTAAAATCAACAATTCACTACTTTTTCCAACATCCACTAACAAGTAAGTACATAAACCTTTTTCCCTTTACAATATGTACACTGCGATAACGATAGATCCCTTATACGATTTTGATATTTTGACATACAAGCTCCAACATGGATACAGCATATTCCAGAATTTTAATCCCACACGAGCGTGCCGCAGCATCGCAACGTTATCGAGAAAAAAAAACCTATGAATCCCGATAAAAAGTATTTGAAAATCTCGCGGCGTCTCGGCCTTTGAAAGCTCCCAAGAAGAAGAAGAAGAAGAAGCAGAAGAAAAAGAAGAAGAAGAAGCATCGTCGGCGGTGGCGCAAAGCGAAAAGACGAAGAAGAAAGAGAGAAAGAGAGCAGCAGCATCCACGAGGAGCGAGCGGCTGCTCGTTCGTATTCGTCGTGCCGCGCCTCGCACATACACGCGAATATTATCCATTTTCCTTCATCTCCCGTGGACGGCTTACGCTCCCAAGACGTTACGCGCGCTCGCTCGGCGTATATATACGGAGCCGTGGGAGGATGGCGGGGGGGGGGGGGACACGGCATACAGGCGAGAGCTGAATATAAAAAGGCGCTGGCACGCCACCCCCAGCCCAGATGTCACCTCGGCCGGGGGCTCATTTTCCACGAGACTTTCTATCTACCCTCCAGTCCCGGCCTTTAATAATTCGGGCCCGTCCTGCGCGCGTACACCTTGTTTCTTCCATTTCCTACGTCACATATCCCGTTTAAGGAAGAGCCCGCGTACGGTGTAATGCCATGCGCCCCTACCCTCTCCCCCCCTCCTGCCTCGCAGTACCGAGGATCCTCCCTCTCCTTGCTCTTTACTGCTTCCTTCCTGCGCGCAGGCTGCTTCTATGTGTGCCCGCGCGCGAGCAGTAGAAAGCCTTGATTTTATTTCTTTCTGGCCCGCGTGAAATGAGTTTTCCTCGCAAGCGCGAGCTGCTTGACGTCTTGCACAGACCCGATGCCTGGATATTTCTTTCTGAATAATACCATTACTTTGCTGCTACGGTTTTGCGGTGCGGCTCTGAATAATTTGCGTTGCGTTGTGGTGTAAATGTTTGCAAATGTTGACAGATAATCATCTCAAGATGTGTAGGTATATATGTGTTTCTTATGTAAGTTTTTGTAAAATTACAAGATCTATCTGTTTTCCTTGGGTAATAGACTACGTATTTTAGAAAGTTTTTCATATACTTTTAGTCTTTTTTTTATCTTTCAGATAAAGATATAATAAAAAAAATAAAAAATAAAACTAATAGATTACAAAATTAAAATAATATTTATTTATTTTAATGATTAAATTCTGATTCTTAAATACATTTTTTCTAAAACTATGATGAGAATGATATATTTATAATTAAATATTTTAAATAATGAAATTATGTTACAACAGGTATTTTGTAATACTTGCTATTAATGACTAGCTTTTTAACACAGTTATATAATAGTCGTTTAAAACTTTTTAAAAAGAAAAACGATGAAGAATGTATCTGTACTAGGAAAAAGTAGAATAAAAATGATAATTACGCTTATCACAGCTGTTCAAATTTAGAAAGAGTTAATATAATGTAACATGTTGACAGCAGTTCAAATACGTAACAATGATCTATTAATCTTATCGACATTGATTTTGAGAAACGTATCATTAATCATATTTTAGCTGATAGTAAAGTCTTTAGAAGTTTATATTAACTTAGAAGTAAAATAAACAGTTGCTGTACTTAGATTTTATAATTTTTAAGTTTGAAAAAATTGCCTTTATATAACTGAATACGCTTTAATTTCTTTTTATGAGCGGGATTCGTGGAGGTTTTCGTTTACCGGTCACGTGACTGCCAAAAGTTCCTTGATCTTTTTCTGACGAAGGTGGTGGGGCAAATTCTAAAATCACTTCAGTTGCTGATTTATCAATACATTTTCCATTTATGCAATACTGAAAAATTATTATATTGTAAAGATTATGTTAAAATATTTTTCAAAATTGCTTTCAAGAATTTTAAATATTATACAAAAAATAATGAACTCACATGTCCATTTTCACAGTCAGATCCTTCTGCAGCTGGTGCAAGTGGCATACATTGACCACCAGAATCAGGAATCATGCATTCTAACCTGATACAGGCAGAATCGTCTTTCTGTAAACGAAATTATTTATCAATATAGTATTATGTTTCAAATTTATACAATCAAAACGAGATTAATTTAGAGCATAATTCTAAAATTTATGAAATTAATAAACATTGACTAATTTATAAAGTATCTTACGTTGCAAGCATATGTTCCTCTTATTCGATCACATTGCTCATCAAGGGAAAGAATTTGTCCAGGTAACACACGTCGCACTGCCCTTCCTTGCTTGGGAGGATCAAGCAAACAGTCAGATTTATACGATCTAAAAAGGGAAATAATTATTTATAGAAAGAAAATCATTTTAATAATCTTTAAAAAATGTATTAGTAAATTTACTGGAAAAAGTTCTGGAAGAATTCCATGCTACAAGTTGACCATTTAAAAACATTTTCAGTTAGAGTTAACATTCCTGTCATAATATATCCTCCACTTGAAGGGCACGATGTTCTGGTCAAATCGTCATGAGGAGCTCCCAACCTTCATAAAATCAAAATAATGGAAAATTTTAATGATTGTGAAATATTATATTGAATTTTTAGAAATTACAGAATATTTTTACGAAGCAAAATTATTTTATGTTTATTTATTTAATTTTTACTTACAGATGTCCAACCTCGTGAGCAGCAGGAACTATTCCTACGTAACCACCATTGTCTTCTACTAAACCTACAGCTTCTATCTTTAAATGTGCCTGGTTTACTTTACATGCGCCTCCACGAAATGCGTAACCTAAATTAAAAATATGTTTTCATCCATTATTGCAACTTTCACACAATAAATTATTCACTATTTTATATATTAAATTATAATTTAGTTATTATACCTAAAGTAGTACAATCGAAATCTTCGTCGTACGGTTCCAGATTACATAAATCTAAACTGAAAAGTAGTAATTATTGTAAGTATGTAGGAGCTAATATGTTATTTAAATTTCAATGATACTATATAATATCGTACTTGGTCATCACCATTACTATATCATAGTCCGTTTCAAAATCGAATCTTTTTAATCCTTCATCAAATGTCTCGTTATAAAAATATTCTCCTAAATGATCTAAAGCTAAATCAGCGTCTACTTTAGTGCCGTTAATTGGTTCAGAACGATAATTTTGGATATAGGGAGCTCCATTCGGATCCTAAAAAATATTATTTATTTATATGACATAAGTTTCATATAAATTTTAAATAGTCAATGCAAATTTACCGTTGCAACAATTATCCCAGCAATGTTTAAACGAACTTGAGGTTTGAGGAAAACACGGTATCTTAAATCAACAGCATTCCAAAATGAAATAACGTAACGTTTCACTTCATCAAGAGTTTTCAGAGATCTGCATGATAAGCAAATGCCATTAATTTGTATCCATTTGCAAGATGCGAGAAGATTAATTATGTTATTAACTTACGTGAATTCATTGTATTCAACAATGACTAACACTTGCGGATAGATGGTCTTTGGCATTGATTTTTTGTTTGTTGAACGCTTCTGTCGGTCCGGTACCTCTTTCAAAGAGTATGAGCCGATTTCTAAAATATTTTAATAATTTTATCGCATTATTACATTAAAAGATTTTCATGGTCTAAATGTAAAATAAAAGAGATCATTACTTTCACGCATTCCATCGAGTGGCACTTCCTTCTTCTTATATACAATATGGTGATAGGTATTTTTAAGATTAGGATGATAAACTGTTCGATTCGATTGCGGAAAAAAGTTTTCATTTACATTACGCTTGCTTCTTGAAAATTCCTTACGTAACCTTACCGGCAGAGGCTGAACAACAAGATCATCACCAATAGTCCCTTCCTATTATTTGAATTTAAAATTTTTTTAAATTATGGTGTTAATGACTTGTTTAATGATATAGTTTGATTACAAAACGTATGTTTAAAATAACTTACAAAAAGGATTTCACCATTCTCATCGAAACTACTCGTTATTGCAGCAAAATTATAAGGATCTTGATAAAAGTAACTCAAATCTTTTAGTGCCTAAAATATTTAAAAATTCTTTAAAGATTGCTGTTAATTACATATTCAAATTATAATTTTAAAGAATCACCATACATTTGGTATTTTTGTATATTTTAGGCCTGAAGGCGAAGATGGATCACCTTCTACTTTCCACATCGGGGTTTTAGTACCAGCCAAAAATCCTTCAGTAGGTTCTAAGTATAATTTAATATCCTTCTTAAAACTATTTATTTGTAAAATTCTGTGTGGTGATTCAGGTGGACTATTTTCGTGAATCGTGTGAGCAATAGGAACAACTTCATATTCAGGAACTGTAAAATTCGTTGAATTGTAAGAAAAATCTAATTTTTATACACTTTAAAAAAATGTTAATGATGAATACGAACTGTTATCATGACTTGTTTTAAACACTAATTGTATTTCCTCGGGAGTCATTTTTTCGTGGAGCTAAAAGTAAATTTTTATGTAAAATGAAATCACTTCAATTATAATGAAAATGAATTACGTAGAAATGTAACATTTCTTACCATAGATCCATGACTGGGGACAGCAAATATCACAAAAGTTGAAATTAAAAGGATTAACATTTTGTTATTGTTTCACTTGTTACAAAACTACTAATTTTATATGTATAAAAAACTTTAAAGTTATATTCTCATGCTTTAAAAAGTTTAGAATACGAGTTGCTCTTCTTAATTGCAAACTACGACTGAATACAAAACGCTTACGACGTTGTGAAAAAGCGAAAAAAATCTTATGTGGAATCATTATATGCTTCAGAAAGCAAAAATTAGTATTTGCCAAGATCTAATCGAACACTTGTACTTACAATAAACTTAAAATGACCAAAACCGTCACTGACTTAATCATTGAACTTTTATCGATTATATGTACAGAATTAAAACAGTATGTTTAACAGATTACAATTATATGGATATCCAGTTATACCTACTAATTATATCTATAATTTTTTAATAAAACAAATCTTTTTGATATTTTTAAATAGAATAAATATTTTTAGTAATATGAGATTATTTTTTGAATATCCACAATGACAATAAAATCAAAAGTATGCACTTTTTGTAAGCAAAAAATTGAAAGAAATTTTTTCTTTATTTTAAATTATTCACCTATCTGGATGATGAAAAGATATGATAAATTAGTCAATAATTTTTTATATGATTAAGGAAGCGACTCAATTGATTGTTGGCAAGTAACTGAATAACTAATTAAATATGCTCATTTATTTAAAATAATACTATGAATAAAATCATTTATCTAAATTACTGAACAATTGCAGTAATCTAATTGACTAAAGCAATTTTGTGTATAATGTCATTGAATTTTTATTACATAATTACTTATAAATAATTTAAGCCAATGTTTTTTATTGTATATAATTTCTTTTAATTCAAATATTTATTTTATTTGAAATCTTTGAGTTTAAATTTTTACCGGATACCAACAAAAATTTTGTTATTTGGCCTGTCAATCACGCGTCCCTTTACGTGCTATACAAAAAACTTGCAATAACAAATAGTATTTATGCGATGGCAAATATTTGTTAATACGTCATTTCTTGCAAATATTCAAATCATGATAAGATAATTCTACATCTATGAATCCTGTCATTTATTAATATTTATTAAAAAAATATTTCTTCGTGCCGTTTCATTAATATCTACAAAAAGACGGAGAAATACCTAACATAAAATGTATTACTAACTAGTTTATACTAATTACATAATACTACGAATAATTAAAACAATAATTCACTGATACAGCATTAAAGAATTTTGATGAATTAGAATAACGATATTTAATTCTATGCGTATACAAAAATAGTCATTGCAACAAGCGACAGTTTTACTCATTTATTTAAATATATATGTGCGATTAAAAATTAAAATAAAAATCAAAAACTGAACGGTGATTATATTTATTTATTTATTTATTTTTTTTTTATTAAACAAAATAATTAAGTGTTGACGCAAATATTACTTATTTTATACATAGATAAATTTGAATAATTATTAATAATAAAATAATTTATTTCTAAATTCTTATTTATTGAGAGTTATAATTTCGAACCCGAAATTAGGAAGCTCTCATCTTGGTACGGTATTTTATGTTAAATTTATATAATTTACATGATATCAATGTTAAATTTTATAGTGTCTTGCGAAGTCTGATGAAAATAGGATACTTTGGAAATTTAATATAGATTCTGAAAGATGGAACTTCATAAATAGTGAAGAAAAATGGAAAAATTACATTATTACAGTAAGAAAAAATTGAACGTTATAAAAAGCACGATTTCGCTGAGTAAATACGACAAAAATATAATCATACATGCAAAATAGTTGTTTTCTATACAAGAGTTAAAAAGCCCGAGCGCAGCGAAGGTGGTAATCGCCTGAGTCAAGAATCAATTTTCACATGTGTGTCGAATAATATTTTTTGATTCCGTGTGCGTAAAATAGCATTTTACGTATTTTTCAAAATGCGTAAATGCTATTTTACGCACACGTGAATCAAAAAGAACTTTATAGAATTTTGAATTAACCCACTTTTACCCATTCGATCGTAGCAAACCTGAATTTTAGTGTGCTAAATATAACAACTTATATATTCTTATCCAGCTTATATTCCTTGTTACATCGCTACTATATCACTTGCATCTCTTCAGTAGATCGAGATGTGATATGTCAGCCAAATTGCTTTAGACGTAAATGGGTTATAGGCAGTAACAGAAATCATACTTTAAAAGATGTTGTAGCCGAATAACATGCACTGATTTTGTTTATATTATAAAAATTATGTACTTATTATTATTTTATGAGCAAGCGCCCTAGCTATTACTATTAGGGAGCTAATGAACTCATTAGATTCATTAATTTCAAGAGTAAATGCTTTTTCGTCATATGATTTGAAACATTTTCTAGATTTTTAAAATGTTTATCGTTCTTATCAGGATTTTGTAAGCTGGACGCCCTAGCTATTACTATTGAGAAGCTAACGAACTAATTAAATTTATTATAAAATTAATAATTTTAATAAGAACCTGGAATTGCAGTC
Source organism: Eupelmus azureus (assembly GCA_030522685.1). Taxonomy (NCBI): domain Eukaryota; kingdom Metazoa; phylum Arthropoda; class Insecta; order Hymenoptera; family Eupelmidae; genus Eupelmus; species Eupelmus azureus. The sequence continues at coordinate 1,091 of JAPYZA010012518.1, read as the reverse complement.
CAGGCCGCTTGTCGTATAACTACATCTCCTTAAAGAATATCCTATTCCTGCTATATACAAATTTATGAAATAATAAAAAACATACTACTAATATAAATTCAAAGATACATTATTAACAAAATTATAAAATAAATCTTAAAATAAAGCAAAATGAATCAAATAATAATGAAGAAGGCAGAAATAAGGGAATGGATAAAAAAACTGGTGCAATAATAATCACACTAAAGAAAATTTGCAACTAATTTTTGTTCGAAACAATAGAGTTTTTAAATAATGAATAATGCGTACATTTTGCTGTTATATTCAATGCAAGAAACAATTCTCATTGAGACTTATAAAAGTGCAATGTCACAGTAGACAGTTTCTTGTGCTAAACAACATAAAAAGCGAATCGCACAGTCAATTTCATTTTCCAATCGAGATGACCGTTTCTTGTACCAAACTTTTCGAAAAAATTAAGAATGCACAGTAATCTTGGAATATCAGCCAGCAGAAAGAAAAGTAGTATAGAGCATGAATAATTCAGTTAATAATAATGAAATAATTTTTGAAATTATCTTATTCAAATATGTGGCATTCACTCTTTTGAATGTAATTACTTACTTCACTACAAGTATCATATCAGAAATGATAGTTATTTAACAACTTAAGTAGAAAATCATCAAAAACTAGCCTCGAATAGTGACATTTTTATAAAATATTCAAAGTCCATATTAAAGTTATACATAAGCAGTTTAAAATTATACATAAATGTTTTCGGTATATAAAATTATTTAAAATTTGAAGATTTTCAGATTTTTTACTATTTTGTAAATTACATTAAAATATAAAAATTTATAAGTTATACAACTCTTTTTGGAGACAATAATTATAAAAGAAATTTTTTTATCTGCGTTAATTGAAATAAATTTACATCTATTAAATTAGAATTTTTACCATTTTTAATGGTAAAATTTTTAGTGTCTACATAGCTCAAAAACGAAAATTTATTGATTAAGGGAAATAAAAAATTGAAGCTATTGATCTCCGCGAACCAATTTTATTCTTTATTGCCGACGTTTCGGACGTTTTTTTCTTTACGTCCCTTCTCA
>JAPYZA010012510.1:6593-30580 GCA_030522685.1 Eupelmus azureus | reverse complement strand
TGTCCTGAAAGCAGCTGAAGTAGTACCAATTTATAAGTCTGAAAAAAAATGATGTTGCTAACCAATATCTTTAATATCCAATTTTGCAAAAGCTTTTGAGAAACTTATATACAATAGAATCTTAGAATTTATCACATAACATTTCTTGATATTGCAAAAGCTTTTGACACGGTCAATCAGGAAATTTTACTTGATAAATTATATGCATATGGAATAAGAGGTAAAGCACATGATTTGATACGAAATTACTTAAATAATAGAAAATAAAAAGTAAGACTTGGACAAAATGAAAGCGAATATAAAAATATAAATATAGGTGTTCCGCAAGGAAAAATTTTAGGATCACTACTTTTTATAATATATATAAAAATGATCTCCTAAATAATATGCCAGAAAATACAATAATATCATATGCTGACAATACTGCTATTATTTCTACAGGTAAAACATGGGACGATGTGGAAGAAAAAATGAATAAATATACTGTTGAAGTGTCGAATTGGCTAGTTTTAAATAAATTAACTTTAAATTTAAATAAATCTACTTTCAATACGTTTGTCAATTACTGTGATAGTGTTCCAAAAAAATTTGAGGTAAAAATAAATAATGAAAAATTACAAAGAGTAGAAAAATGCAAATACTTAGGCGTCATCTTTGACGATAATTTAAAATGGAATTAACATATCGACTATATGATAAAAAGAACAAGATACTTAATATTTCTCTTTCATAAATTAACAAAAATTATGTCAATACATGTTTTGAAAATGATATATTATGCATTTTTGCATAGTATAATAAGTTATGGCATTATTGCATGAAGTGGTGCCAATAAAAATAATTTATTTTTACTGCAAAATGTACAAAATAGACTATTAAAAATAATCTCCAAAAAAACTTTTGGTTAAATAATTGGATAAATAAAAAAAGTTATAATTATTGCTGATCATTCGTATTTTAATTAGTTACGTTTTACCCTTAAATCTTTCTTTTCATTAAACAAATTATTTTTTTAAAAAATCGCTCTTCTAGATCTTTTTTCGTAAATGGTTGAAAAGCACAAATTAAATAAAAAGGAAAGAGCATAAACCCCAGCAATAACATCAATTAAGATCACCAGAAAACAAAGCAATAACCTTAAAACTCCGAACGTAATCAAATCGCGCACGAGGCCGTACAGTTATAAACACACAATGATTAAGCTTCATAGCGCAAAATAATTACCCGGACAACCGTAAGTTGCAACGTATGAATGGCATTAACATAATTGCCCTAACTATACCGCGATGCATTACGTTACATTACACTAGCCCCGCACTGATACGCCTCTAATGTTCCTGGCCGCGCTAGACAGCGGCGCGCGGGCCGCGAGCTACACGGCTCATAATACGCGTACAGTCGGATAAGAAGCGTGCTTGGGGCGACGCGTGGCCGCGTATCTTACACCTTATTACGTTTCTCAAGTACGATCTATAGTATCAGCGTGCGCGCCGCCGCGGCGAGCTCGTCGTTTTATATGAAAATTTCACGACTCGCAAAGCGGAAACTCGGGCTGGGGTTAAACTTGCCCGCGAGCGCGGCAGCGGCTGTAAAGGAATTTAAAGCGCGATTTCCTGCGACTTGTCGCTAGAAGAACAAGTGGCCTTCGGCGGCATAAATCACCGGCTCAAGCTGGACGATCGATGCCGAGCTGATTTTAAAAAGAGGCGAACGGTCGCACGCTTGTTCGGACTTTTTTTGGGGAAGGAAGTTTTTGTGAGGGTTAGAACTAATCGAGGAAGGCGAATCAGGTACAATAGGTGTTTTATTGACCTGCGTTGATGTTAGTAGCGATCAACTGATTGTAATTGATAAGTAGTTTTTTTTTGGTCTAATTAGGTACTTTTTATAGTGATAGTCATGAAGTTCGGAATGATTCTGGAAATTCGAGGTTCGTTTGAATTTGTAATCAAACCTTACAAACTTTAGGCATTTGATTATGGAAATTTTGTGCTAAATATTACACGGTACAGTTTCACAGACATTTCATAAAATTTTCATGAAAAGTGAAATATTTTGCTGCTGTACTGTAAAATTGAGGTTATAAATTTAACATACTATTTTGAAGGTTCATTATAAAATGTTCTTTCATTATTGTGATCTTTAATATTCAAAGTATAATAAGAAATGCTTCTAAAGTTTAAAGATTCCAATCCTCAATAATTTTAGTTAGAATAAAATAATCCAAAGAGAGAGGAATAAAAAGTTAGAAATAGCGAGCTATATCGTTTCACTTAAAAATCACTTACCCATAAATTGGTTCGGCCATTGGCTCTTTGTACCAAAGTACTAGCTTCACTACATCGTTGTACTCGGACTCCAAGTTGCAAGGCAGTTGTACTTTGCCCTCGGCTACGCCAGCAACTTCGATAAAAGACACTGTAACAAAACAAGGAACCACAAGTTGAAGTTAAACTCGATTTTATACTGATAGAAATAATTAAATATATAAATCCAGAGCATTAAACCATTTTTCTTTTAACTTTAACTGATCTATTAAATTTTCAGTAATAGATACTGAGAAATATTGATAGAGCGCAGGTGGGGCTTACTCGTTTAAAAATTCATATAAGATTTAACAAAGATTTAAAAAATTTTCAAACAAACTTTGGAAACTTTCCACTTGCCCCCTTCGTAATAATACGCTCCGCAAAAGTATTAGGTGAAAATTTAGTGCTCGCAGAGGTAAAAGCAGGGGACAAACTCAAGATCGAATTTACGAGGATCGCAACTTAGAGAAAAATCAATCGCTTGCAAAGATTTGATGCTAATTGAAAAGTCTTGCAATGATTTAGTGAACTTTTTTCATGCCAAATAATTTATTTATACTAAATAATACTATATTTAATTTAAATAATATTATATTTAACAAAAATATTTCTTTTTTATGAGATAAGCAAATTATATTAAATTTTTTATACTCTTTCATTATTTATAGAACTAGAGGAAAGTTTTACTTATAAATAGTGCTAGTAATTGAATTATCTTTTAATTTTTCGTTAAAACAGTATTTTGAAAAAATAGCTTTTATGTAACACACATAAAAAAGAGTATTATCGCAGCAACTTCAGTTTTTAAAATTATGAAATTTTAAAATTTTTATAAAATATTTAATTTTTCTCATTTACTAAGCTTTTTTAAATTTCAATGTCATTTAAAATGCCAGTATGAAACTATTCTGACAAACTCTAAAAATAAATTATAAACAATCAAGCTCTCATCCGAAAAGTTTTCGCCGCGGAAATTCCCTCGTCAAGAGGCTATCACTCGAGCTCTGAAAATAAACCGTGTGGCCATTGCGTCCGACGCTTAAATTCTCCTTTATCCCATGCGCAGCCCCCCTCCCTCTCTCTCATTTTTACGCCGCCATTCTTTTTTACGGGGCAGCCGGCTCATCTCTGCCTCATCAGATTTATACATAGTTCGACGCTGCTGCCGCTTCTCGCGGCCATTTAACGAGTTTCGCGGCTGCCGCCCCCGTCGTCGTCGACGCGCTACCGCGACCGAGTTTTCGCCGCTCTTATCCCCTTAAATCGGGCGGAAAGGAAAATTCCCGATTATCCGCGAGAGCGCCAAGATGTGCGAGATCGAGCGAGAGAGAAAGATAAAGGGTAAGAAAAGGGAAAGCCAGACTGCACTCCTGGGAGGAAACCACTTTACTTCCAGCAAATTACGCCGCGCTGTAGCCAGCTATTGTGACTGATCCTTTTTTCTGTCCAATTCGATTAACTTTACGATTTCCGCGCGCCCGCGCCCGAGAGAGCGCAGAAAGCGCGCGCCCCGCAGCGGCGACCCGTTTTTTCCATTTGCCCGCGAGTCCATTAAGTTCCCTTTTCCATTTTTTGAAAGCGCAATCTTTTCACCTCGCCGCTCCGAGCCTCATGATATTTGCGCGATATCCTTTTTTTCTCTCTTATTTTTTAATTTTAGAGAAAATTCTTCACCATCCCGCTGCGACCCGCTATTCTTTTTTTTTCACCTCGCGCGCGGTAATCAAATAAAGAAATGTAGCCGCTGAGCAAATATTGCAATGTGTGTGGAAAATACGTATAAAGTATTCCTGTATATATGTAAGGGATCTCTCGTAGAGCTGGGTTGCACAAATATTTAACTGTTCACGGTTTTTTGGAACAGCTAATTAAAATTTTTGTAATTATATCTTGTTAATATTTCATGATGAGATGAGAGTGTAAGTTGCTCGATATAATATAACGCAATTTTTATAGATAATAATTGTTTAATTAGTTCAACTTAATACGTACTTTTGTTCAACAAAAAAACTATTAACTTTATTCTTTCTTTAATTCAGAAATAATCTAAACAGTTTGCACATAAATTTCACCCGAGTACAAATTATTCCCGCAAGCCGAATTTTCATTCTCCAAACATTTCATCAAATCGGGCTTCCTCCGCATAAAAAACTCACGCAATTCATCATATAATTTAACATTAACGGCCGCGAGCTCACAGTTACGCTCGACAAATTTAATAATAAACACAAAGAATCACTTCTGATCACGACCGCAACCCTCAGCCCAGAATTAATAACCGACCTCACTTGTTGACACCGACCATTATCGAGCCATCCTCGTGCCGCATACACACGCGCGATGAGGGTGGAAGAGACGCGGCTTGTCGCGAAAAAATACATTCATGAACTTGGTGGCTGGCGGCGGCGCATACCAGCCGCAGATTATAAGTTCGCGAAAACTTGCGAAACTCGCTCCCGCGGAACAATTTCATTTATCAGGAGGGGGAAAAATGGCGGTTAAACTCGCGCCGCGTGCCCGTAAACTTTCTCGAAGAGAGGGGGAGGAACCATGTCGCCAGCGCCTCGTGAATATCCGCGAAAACAGGAAGCTGCGGGGGTGTGGGCTGGAATAAGAAAAATAACGCGTTCTCGCGGGCTTTCGAGAGTGAGCCGCTAAGCGAATATTGCTGGGGAGGGCGGAGGCAGAGTTACGGGGACGAAATTGAATGGGCGCTTGATTGTATATGGCGGGTGAGAGTGGAATAAATTTTTGAGACGCGATTTTTTCGATGGGACGTCTGAGCGAGCGAGCCGCCTGATTATGGATGGGCCGGGCTTATGCGGTACTTTGTACCGGCGGAGAAATCGCTTTACTTTTCGAGAATTGGGTTAGCGGTGTTTATGGGCCGGGAACGACTTGGCGACGTTTATTGAACGTAAGATACAAATTTTCCTGTCGGGATTTTTTTAATAGAAGAATAAATTCTGTACTGAAATGATTTTTTACAAGTAGATGGCGTACTTAGGGAGGAGATCTGAGCATTTTTCTTTTATTTTACTATATAATTCTATACTGATTCATCGATGATAGATGTCTTAACATTAATCCTGCATTGAGTAGGGAATTAAGGCAAAAGAACATTAAATGAAAAAATTATTATCATGACTTTCAAAAACTTTTAATTTATTCATCGTAAAATATGATTGATTTTGATCTAAAGTTACAGCAGTACAAACTTGCCTTGGAATATGGCTTTCAATTATTTTAAAAGATTGAATCTTTATATATTTTTATTTTTGCCCTCCTCCTTAGCGTCGGCTAGGCGGAATTGCGGGAACAATAGATTAGAATCTATGCTGTAGAAGCAATTTTCGACTGTTGACTCCTCCAGTCTGATGCTTCTCGGAAAGAACAACAAAAATTAGGTAGCTAAATAAATGAATCACAGTGTATAAACATGTATAGTCAGATAGAGTAAAAATTGGTTAGGAGCACTGGTATACAGCGGTGGTAGAAGTTCCCGCACATATACCCCATTAGGTAAAAAAGCGGGGCCAAATAGTGGTAAGAAAAACAAAGTATTAATATTGCCACAATATTATTACAATACTGACCTAATACTGTTACAATATTGCTACAATATTATTACAATATTGCCACAATATTCGTAAAATATTGAAACAATATAACTACAATATTGATCCAATATAGATATAATATTACCTCTGAAATATTGCTAAAACATAGTGCCATTTTGCTAAAATTTTGCTACAATAATATAGGTAGTTGTATTACAAATATTTGTAAAGTGTCATCAATGCAGTTAAATTACATAAAGTTTAAAACCTACATTTTAATCCATAAATTCACTTTAAGGATTAAAATCTACGTTTTAAACTTTTATAAAGATTGAAATGTAGGTTTTACACTTTTTTCAGATTTCGCACTTTTAAGTTTTGAGTCTAATACCTTAGCAATAAACACTTATGAGACAAAACTACTAATAAAACGTTTTCTGTATTATAAATCAAATATTAAAGTATATTTATACTTATATTTTTACTTATAACAGATCTAAAAAACATTCGAAACGAGCTTGTAAAATAAAAATTTTAGAATGCATCAAGAAGACGACTTATAGAAACAATTTATCATAAAGCAATGAAAATTAGTACATGCACAAACTGTCAGCAGAACGTTCGATCTATTTTCATGAATGCCTCGCACGATCCCGATAAACGGCGCGCGAGCTTAATCTGCATATAAAGCGAAATTGGAGTAGCGCGCAGAGAGTCTAACTAAAAAGGAAGCTCGCACCTTCGGCATCGTCCTCTGGCTTCAATTTGCCATCCGCGAATTATTTGACAGGCTCTGATATTTTTTCAGCGCTCTCTATAGCGAGAGAGCAATGATTTAAAAGTCGAATATGTCCGCCGCGCGCTCGGGCCGTGACTCTGTGTAAGTCTGGATGAAAAACACGCCATCGGCCTTTTCCTTTGTACGTCTCCCTAGCCCATATGTCGTTCCAGCCGCGCGCAGCAAAACATCTAGGAACGAGAGGGAGAAAGAGTGCGCTCGGCAAACTGGAAAATAAAAAGGCCTGCGACAGGTCTCGTTAGTTATTTTATCAGTCATTCAACGCCGGCTCTCCCTCTCGTTTAAAATAACACAGAGCCAGAAGCCCCGCGCGTCTGTTAGCGCCACTCGATCTCTCTGGCGCTCTCGTTTTTACGCGCGCAGATACAAAGCTGGGACAAAAAGAAAGTGAAGAAGCAGCGCGCGAGAGGGAGAAAGAGAAAAGGGACGAGAGGAACATTTCGAGACAAACGTAACGTCAAATCGTCTCGTTTGCATAATCGGGCGCGAGGGAAGCCGTGAATGCTAATTGAATTCTTTGAATTTTAATGCCCCTACTCTTCGTTCGCTCCTTCGCTCGCGCTATTGCCTCCGCTACTTCCTCGTGTAATTGTATACGATTTTATCCGTCGTATTATTATGAAAAAAGGAGGAGCGGAGCGCACCTTGTATTGGCTGTAACGAAGGCCAGCTCGCGTTGTTATACGTGCGAGAGGAGAAAGAGAGGGAGAGAGAACGAAACAATGAAGGTGCTCTCGTCGGACTTAATGGCGTTAAGCACGGTTTGCATAAGTATTTATTGGACAGAGATTCGGTATGTATGTATATTGACTTATGCAAAGCGCTGTCTTTTTTACGGCTTTTCCGGTCCCGATTTTTCTCGGTTTTGCTGGCTGCGATGAAAGTAAGGGTGGAATGGCTTTAATTCTGTAATGAAGTACTTGCCTGGGTATTAAATTTAAGTCGTTTTCAAAGAACCAGGTTACTTTGCTTTGTTTGTTTTGTAAACTCGCGGGAATATCTTACACTGTCAAAAGATAATATCTTAAAAACACATCGGAAGCATTTTACTTGAAGTGCATGAAGTTAGTCAACTTTTTTGTAAGAAAAAAAATTACAACCAGATTCCCGAAAAATGTTCGCCTCTACCCCTGCTAGATACGGCTGTGCAGGCAGCACGATTTTTCGGTCGTATGTTTTCCCGACAGTCTAGCGCGAAACAGCCTGAACGTAAAGTTGTTTCAGCTGGAAATAGAAAAAGAGCCTTCCCCCTTTGAAATATATCTCTCTCGTTATACAAAAATATGAGTAGCAACGTTACGGAATCCTGAAAAACGTGCCACTTCACCGAAAAGCCATTGTACGATCCGGGGCGAGTAAAAAAAAAGCGTAGCGCTCCCGGTACGCAAATCATTCTTTTATCTCGGCTTCTTGAAATTTCAGCTTTAGTACATCCATCCTCCTCGATGAAAATTCTTCATAATACCCCGCTAACTATCTCATAATCTGGCCAATAAAACCAAGAGCGCAGGAGCGGAGCTAAAGCTCCCGCGCACATAAAACACGGTATATACAGCCCACGGAGAAGCGGAGCGTTATACTTTCTGCGCCAACGAGATGGCCAAAGCGAGAGAGGGAGAAAAGACGCGGAGAGAAGCGCGCGACATGATCGATAATAAATTTCTATCCCACCGCGAAGAGAAAATTTCCTCTCTCCCTCCTTCTCCCAAGCGTCATCGGGTATTAAAAACGAAACCTCGGACCGCTGCGCGCTGATCGCAGCGCGCGGCGACATAATGAGAACGGCGTCGCTCGGCTGCCTCGGCATGATAAAAGATTTCCCGAGGCCGCGCGCAATATCGAAAAGCGGCGGGCGCCGCAATATCTGCGCGCTCCTTCAAAGAAGCGCGCGGAGAGACATTTTCCCAGAGTCAGAATTCACTTACAGCTCGTTCGCGGCCATAAACGAGACGGCGGCGGGGGAATAAAGATTACCTCGTCAGCGCGCTCGCTCGCGCAAACCTCGGCTCGGCTGTACAGCTATATAAGCGGCCCCAAGCGCAGGCAAGACGGAGAGACAATAAAAAGAGGGCCGCGCGCACGCTTGGCCAACTTCGGCCCGCCTCGACGTTTATTTACGAGGCTAAGAGCGCCGGCAATTACAAGGCGATTTATCGCGATTACAAGCTTCGGCCGCTGTACTTTCTTCGGCTCTCTCTCTATATACTTGGGCTTATGACTTACGATATGCATAACTGCGCTTTCGCGAGGTAGCCGAGAGAGCGGGACGGTAGCCGTCACGCTGTCGCCTAACTAGATTGATGCCCTGACTTTTACACGTGTACTTAGGCTGCCGCGCTGCTTTATTTCGCCCCTTTCGGGCCCTTCGCGTCCGATAAAGGTGTTTCACTGCGCGTTTAAGCTTTGCTCGTAACAGGGCCGGATGTTGATTTTGCACTGAGTTGTTTTACGTTACACTGTGCTTTTCTAACGTTTCCTGATTTTTCCCGAGTATAGTTTTGCGGAGTAGCCGGAGCAAGCGAAAATTCGAATAAGCTATTTTATTATCGCGTAATGCTCACTTTCCGAGCGGTAAATGAACATGCTCGGCCACACGACTCAGCTACAATGGAAATAACACTTTTAGCGCGCGTGATATTAAATGTGATTTATTAGTACAGCGATATACGTGCGCCGAGGCAGCGCAGCCAGATCCCAATGTTGTAAAGTGTAAAATAAACAAAAAGTTATTTGCACGAACTTTAGTTATTCAACCGTGACTCGCGCCGGCAGCGTGTAATTACAGTTAAAACGTTCTTGTACAAACTGTACTACAGAGCGAGTAAAATAGTTAATTTGTACTCCATCCAATTTTCACTCCCTGAATTATTATTCCCCAGCCGCTTAATCGCCCCGATCTTTTGCAAACGATCGGCGCAAGGAAGCTCTTTCAACACTCTCGCAGCAATAATTAAATATCTTCCGTAATCGGGGGGAAAACATTCCTCGCATCGATCCTCGCCAAACAGCTCGCAGCCTCGCTGAATCGAACTGTAAACAGCGCGCGCCGCACGCGCAATATAACTCGCCCATCGATCGTTAATCGCACCCTCGCCTCTGACGGCCGGCGAACTGACCTCAGCGCTCCCTCGCGGCGCGTAAATTACAGCATGACGCACACGTGAAATCCCTATATATATATCCACTCCCTCGCGCGAGAGCAGCTCCGTGATTTTCGGGACCTTGAAAGAAAAGGCTAAATAGATTGGCTCTTTAAAAGGGGGGGGGGGGGGGGGCGGGGGCGCAGGCCTCGCCGAGTGTGCATACGCGCGCTAGGTTATATATCTCGCGAGAGAGCTTCCCCCGCGGCGTAAACAACTTCCTCGATGCATCGATATACGTTTACGCTCTCTCGTCGAGCGCCGCTTACCTGGCGCGCCGAGGATATAGAAGCGCAAGATCGTGCGGGCAAGATTTACGTCGCCCCCGGGACAATTAAAAGATCGCGAAAGAGGGAGGGAGCGAGAGCGAGGGCTGATCGATCGCCGGTTATTACATCGCCGCCAATTACGCGCCGGAGACTCGATCTTTAGCGCGCGCCGGCCGAGGGAGGGGGAGGTGAGTTATTCGCGAGTCGATAAAATGACGGGTTTCGATGCTTAACGCGAGAGAGGCTGGCGCGAGCTTTTTTTTATGTTATCGGCCGAGTCTGTCTGGTTTTATTTCTGTTTGAGATAAAGCGGGGCGGTGTTTGTGTATAGGGAGGGTTCCGTGTTGAGAGTTTCGTTGCAGGTGATTAGAGAACGGTTTTTGTTAAGGATTTGATGTAATATGTAACATTTTTTATTATTTTTATCGGCTGGATAATATTATGGTGTTTCCCGTTAATAGAATTTTTGTAGTGAAATTTTAATGAAAATTGTTATCTTCTGTCATGAATATCCGTTTTCTAATGTTATGGTTTATTTATAAGGAACCATTATCGTAAAAACAAAATCTTGTTTGCGAATACTTTTTTATTAAACAAATTAAAATAAAATACTAACATTATTTAAATTTTTTTAAAACCAAGTCTTTCTTTATAATAATTAAAAAGAGCACTTATTTAATCGAGAAAACTATTTTTGAACTTTCTTCTTATATTAATATTCTAACATGGAATCCTCCGTGTGTATCTATACCTATAGGTTTAGTTTTCGCGATGATAGGAGGTTGGGCCAGTCGATGAGTAACGAGCTGCTTCGCGCCGAGTGTATAAGAAACCGTCGCAAGTATAACGTGTTCAGCTCTAAATTTTTTATGCTGCCCTGCGGGCTTATTGATAGCCCCCATTCTCTCGTGTCTTTATTTAATAAAAAAAACAAGAAAAAAAGACAAATTTTTAAGTCACGCGAGCGTATTTATATCTTTGAAATATTGGGCTAATGTCAGCAGCAATAATTTATAAATGAAATCTGAATAATGTCACTGAACATAAGAAAACGTTATGTTAAAGGGCTATCGAACTAAATTTTTACAGACCAAGCTGTACTTTGACTATTAGAAAAACAAAATATTTTTATATATTTAAATCCATAAAGACTCACTTTTGTTTCTTAATAATACATTCCATTTTCGTGCAAAATACCCATGGGTCAATACTCCAAAGAATCTGGGAATGGTATTTGAATAAAATTTTTAGATGAATAATAGATACTTTTTTTAAAAGCTGCCTTTAGATACTTTGGATTATTTACTTGAAATTTTGAACAGAGGTAGAGTGTATCATTGTGAAGATTATCGCTATATATTCTTTTTGTTCCCATATCAAGCAGGAGTCACAGCAGAATATTATTAAACTTACAACAACTTAAATTTACTAACAATGGTTTTTATTCTACCTTATAGACCTATCGTGCCCGGAGGTTACAACGATACTAAACAATAACATACGTGATTGCCGCGCAATGGCTTTCAATTATTTTACAAGCTGAAACTTCGTAGATTGTCAATACGAATATAGTTACATTTCAAATCATAATCTTTGATTATCGATTTTCTTAATAATGAAAAAGTTTCTTAACTTATTGGATAAACATAATTGAGAATTTTCTTAATTAATGACAAGTATAATTTCTGTACAGCGGTATAATACAGTGTTATAAATTGACAGAATTCGTAATGAAATGTCAAATGTCAAAATCATGTCGTAAACTGAATAAACGTGACCTCAATCTATCACTATAACGCCTAGACATAGTAATAGAGTCAAAATTTCCTTCAAGAATACAGCAAGTTATTAAACAACTTGTACATTTTCAATTTCCGATAACAACAATCTTTCTTCCGAAAATACCAGCCCAACAAAAATCAGCTATTGTTTACAGCCGAGACTTGCAATATTCAAGATTTACCATACGCCAGCAGTGGGCCTCTGGGTTGTTTCTCCGTCCGGTCTGCTCGTAACTCGGAAAACAAAAAAAAATTTAATTTCCCAGCGCGTCTTTTTTTCCAAGACACGCAAGAGCGCAGCAGCGCGAAATTGAGAATCGCGCACGCGCCTATAGCGCGACTTCTGTAAACGCGCGAGGAGATTTCGCCGCTCGAGACGCAGCTGTTGCCGCGTTTACTCAAGGGGGATGCATTGCAGCTCGTTTTTATTAATACGCGCGCTGATGAAAAGCTCGGGAATATATACGTGCAGCCAGGTATTTTTCAGAGAAAGGGGGCCCGCTTTCGATTACTGAAAAGAGCGAATGAATTCATAAATGACGTGGAAGATTTTTAGCGAGCGATTTTTTTTTTTTTTTATATGAATGAGAGTTTAATAATGCGGAAATGTTTTGGAGAATAAAAGAGATAGAGAGAGGGTAGGATGGAATATCATTTCGCTGAAAACATCGAAATGCTCCGTACCCGTGTGTATTTTATGTGTATTAAAATGCAAAAAAGGAGATGTACTTCTGTGTTTATCAGAAGGTAATAATTTATGTACGCGAGAATGCAGCGAACTGTTGTAATGTTAATAGTCTTCATTAATTAATATTATTATTGCAATCGAGCAAAATTGAAAGCCTTTGAATGTGAGCTTTCTTGTTCATTAAACTTTTTCCCATTGATAATAGGCAAGATGTTTATTCATCCGAAAATATTGAATTTATTTAGCGTCTAATTGAAAACTGAAGGACGGGGATTGAATGATATAAATGCGGGCACTCTTTTACGCACACACGCGCGCACACACACACACACACACACCCACACACACACACACACACACACACACACACACACACACACACACACATACACATACATACACACACATACATACATATATATATATATATATATATATAAATAATTTAGCAGAATACTTTTATACTTGGCGAATCATTCACTTTACTCCAATATTCGATCATTCTTGTACCTTTCAAACCCGGCGTGTAATTCACTCGATAAGTTGGAGAGAGAGAGAGAGAGCGAGAGAGAGAGACAGAAAAGCTTCTTGCCGCAAAGCGCGCGCGCGCGCATAAAAATCAAATAAAATTTCAAGACCCAGAGCTTCGCCGACATTCTCAAAGGAAACATATCCCCGAGCTACTTTCCGCGCGATTTACCCATACTTTTCTCCTCCTTTTTTCCCTCTCCTCCGCCTGCTCTTCGAAAAATCCTCTCTTTAATTCCAAAGTAAACGCCGAGTTTGAGAAAAGCACAAAGCCCAAGTCGCCCTGCGAACCTGGCTGTAACAGCCCAGAGAACACACGCACGCATTCGGATAACGAAAAAAAAAAAAGTTAGCTCTCCCGCACGCTTTCGAATAAAGCGAGTCAGAGAGGCCAGAGGAAAGGAGAGTGAAGGAGAGAGGGCGAACGTCGCGTTCGGCCTACACTTGCAGTTTCAGCTCGAGTCGGGGGGCGGGAGAGCTGACAGTTCACGTGCATGCCAGACGCATGCCAAGTTCCTTTACTTCGTCCTTCTCTCCCTACCACTTTTCTCCCGCTCACGTGTTTCTTTTTCTTTTCCTCTACTATGCCAGCCCGAGAGGTCCTCTTTTCTTTCCTTCTTCCATTTGCCAAAGCCAATTTCAACCCGTTGCGATTCTTTTTGCCCTCTCGTTTTCTCCGCCGTATTCTTCCCACTCTCTCTCTCTCTCTCTCTTTCACTCCTCTGTTTTCGTTTCTCTCGCTCTATTTCTGTTTTTCGTCTAGATATTTATATACGCCGCGAGCGCAGGTAAAGCAGGGTTAAAGGAATTATATTTTGCATTACACGCTAGAGCGAAGGCGCAGTTGTCTTTAATTGTGTTATTTTCGAATTTAAAGCTCACATTTTTTCGAGCATTACGTTTTTAATGCTAATTAACTCTCGTACACTATACTCGAAGTTTTTATCTTCAGGAGCGTAATAATAATGCTCAAGCGCCCGGTTTCCGGTACAATGGAATTACGAAATGCATATTTAGCGTAATTGCACAGGGTGTCTGAGGAATTTTCGCAGATAAAATGTCGACGCGACACGTGACTTTTTCAGGCTGTAATATTAAATTCCAATAAAATGCTCTCTGCGACATTTAATTATATAACCGGACTTCTTATCGAACTTGCAAAACGATAAATCAAATAACTAACATTCATACGAATGCATCCTGCTATAACAAATCAATGAAAAACACTAACAAAAATTCACCAATATCCTGCAATCAGTTACAGTCTCAAGCTCAAGTAGTTCACACGCATAACCATCAAATCTTCAATTGCTTCATGCCACCTTCGCCGAATTACATTCTGAATGCATCCTACACCACCCCCTGAAGCTTCCACTCACAAACCAGCCCGTATCTCACTAATCCACTCCAGAATTTTCGTCTCGACAGCCACGGCGAACCTCACCTATCTACGCTATCCACACAGCTGCATCCGCTTTTTACCTCCAAGGTAAGCTCCGCACGAAGACTCGGCCAAGTCTCTCTCTCCTTTCTCAGCTCGGGGCACGTAGAGGCGCTGTTTAAGCGCCGGCTCGCTCGCACGCAGCCACCTACGCGATATCGCGTTCATTGATTTTGTCGCACGCCCCGCGGCGAGTCTGATACGTCGGCCGGCGCTTTTCCGATGCGGCCGGCGTATACCGGCGTGCGTGCGCGAAATGCACTTATCGAAAACGGACAGGAGAAGTCCGATGAAGGATTAAATGAACCGCCTGGCTTTTTGATGCTTATCGGGCGGAAAGTTTTTGTTAATACCGTTATCTGGAATTATGTTATTGCGTTTGTTTGTGCTCGCTTGTGCTTTCGCTTTGTGATTGGGCTGTTTTGGTGAAGGGAGGTAGAAGCGTTAAAGTTAATGGTGATAATACCAATCGTATTGGCAGTCGGTAAAAACACGTGATATTATTTTTGCTTATTGATGCTTCGATTACATTTTAAAGCGCGAATGGTTAATTAAGGGGTTCTGTGTTCAATTATTTCTAACAGAGCGATGGAAGTGTAGGGCATAGATCTTGCTGAAATTTTTGTAATAACATTTACGTGAAAATAAGAAAAATTTAATTTTAAATATCCAGAATGATGTCACGAGTATCCACTAGAAGAAACTTAATATTTTAAATAGAAAATATATATAATCTAAGTTTTATCTGAAAAAGAGCTAAATTTTTTAATTATTAAAATTTTCAAACAAATTTAGGCTACTTCTACCCTCAGATATTTCTAATGCCTACATCTGTTTTTGTTATTTTAAAACTATAAAAAACAAGGTAGAACTGTATAAAAAGCGTTTTATTCAAGTTTTAAAAGTAGATAACAAAAATGCCTTGTTGCAAGTCAGTTAATTCCCGCTAATTCGCTTAAGATAAGTATTAATTCCCTCCAGTTCATAAATAATGGAAATTTTCATTTTCCCCGATAGACAATAGCCATAGAAAACCAAGAAATCCATAAACAATGAAACTCTCGTCCAAGTTTCAAATTTCATCCGCAGCAGCGGTCGCTTCTTTCACACGCAATTTTCCCCTTTGTCGCCTTCTTCCCCCCTCTCATTCTCACACTCGCCGGCCCTTTCTCAGTTAGTCTTTGATCCGCGCTTGCGGGACTAAAGAGAGCTAGCGCGCCTTCTTCGCGCGGCTTAACTTTCAAAGAAATTTCTCGCGAACAGAGAGACGGAGGGAGGGGAGAATTAACCTTCCTTCCCCGGAAAGTGGGATATTGAGACGTTCCTTTCTTCCCTCGCTTCAATACGTTTCGCGCGCAAATTCGCCGCCTCCTCCTTTTTTCGCGGCGCGCGAGCGCGTGCGGCCATCGAGTTATACGCGCAGGGTGAAAGTTAAACGAGCATGCGGAGGGGACGACGCGCCGGTCTAAATGCCCCCTCCCCCCCTCGCGCGCAGCTAACTTGCGAGGCTTGACTGACTTCTCCATTACGGCGTGAAAAGAGAAGTTTTAGGGAGCGCAAGCGAGCTTCTCTCTTTGCCTAGTGCTGGAGAGCCGTCAGGGGGTTCTTCTTTTTAATACTCCTCGAGGGGCGCCGGGCTTCTTAGTCTCGCGCCGCCCGCGCCCACGGCTAAACGCTATTTGCGCCTTATAATTAACGCGCTGCGTTACTTTAATTACGGGGGGAGGCTCGGGCTTCTTTTTTTGTCGGAACCGCTGAAACCAGCTGGGGTTAGGCGCTACTCGAGTGGGTCAGTGGGAAATTAAAAGTGCTGGCGATAGCCTGATTAAAAGCGAGAATGAGAACTAGCAATTTTCAGTTTTATCTATTTATTGGAAAGTAAAATATTTTCAGAGTACGGTATTGTCGCGCAACATCGAGCCCACAATAAAATACTCATTACAACGCGAAGGTCCGCCGATCACATCGCAGCGTGATCAATTTCCATCCAACACTGCCGACGAATAGTGAAAAATCACGGCAGGAGGGTATACAGAAAAGCAATTCATGTACATCGGCGCGCGCGCAGCAAGTGGATTCCGGGATCCGCTATATAACGTCAAAAGCTCGCTTCTATTCAAAAAGCTCCACTCAATCTTCCAAGGCACTATTTGCTATCCTGCTGCACTTATGCTTTTCAAAAGCACCTCCTCTCCGAGTCATCAGGTCCGCGCGCTGAATCGAAGACGGAGAAATCGAGCGGAGCTTGCGCAACTTTCGATTATCGATTGACCTTTTATACAGGATCCAGGAATTCTCCTGGGCGAGTGTATCCAGCTGCGTGTTCGCTCGTTCGGTCCGGTGCTTCGGGAATTAAAGTGTTGCTCGATTGAGGCGGGAGGGGATTATAATGAGGGGGTATAAAAGAGGATCGAGAGGTAACGTTGATTATGCGAGCTACTGAGTGCTATCGATCCGGTATTATACTGAGGAATTTTATTTTTAATTAACAAAGTTTAGTTAAATTTTCATTCTGCTAGTTGAATATAAAAATAGATTTAAAACGAAAGCCAGTAAAGTTTGATATTCTACAGAAAGTTTCGTTTATAAATAAGCAGCATTGATCGTATTTCCGTGTATTTACATTCCCGAAATCATAATAACACTACTGAAACAAAAACGTTTGCTCATACTTAGCATATTATTACGAATTTCGTTGCTCGAAATAATTACTAATTCAGCGGCAGAGTGATTCTTTGAGTTTCACTCTAACTGTGCAATGCATTTACATGAAAAATTTCACAGTCGCTTAGTGCAGCGTTAAAAGTTTTCCTACGTTATGCACGATGCAAACGTCGTTATTCTGCCGGTTTGCCTAGCTAATGCATCTCGTAATATTTACTCCGAGTACCGTTGACTCCCGCTTCTCTGCGCTACATTTTCACTTTGCCGGCGCGCGCTCGTGCACTCGCTCCGTTATATTCGCTTTAGTTTTACGTAATGCGCGCCGAATGTGCGCTGCAGTCGTTAATTTATTTTTTTGATTGTGCCGAGTGCGCGGATCTTTTTCCTTCTTTTAAATAAAGAAAGTCAAATACATTTATATGTCATTTTGTATTTTATATAAATAGAGACGAATGTTTCTATTGCTTTTATATTTATCGTTTACTTTTCAAAGTAAAATAAACATTTGCATTATTTTATACTATACGCCAATATCGTTTCCAATTGAAGCAGTTAAAAATAACACTTCTAACCCGTACCGATCCCCAATTCAATTCAATTATCCAGCGAACGCGCGGCAATAAATCCCCCGCGAAACCGAGAAGTATCAAAAGAGCCCGCGCTGAATCGAGAAGATATTTCACGATTAGCGGCAAACTTATTACCGATAATGTTCCACGAAATTCTCGTGCACTCGCGCAGCCGCGGGGCTGGCTAAGCTCTCCCTGGCGTTTGACGCGCGCGCTCGCAAGAAAGAGGATTTGCTCCGCGAAAATTGATTCAACTTCTCTCGAGGATTTAATCCTCGGGAAATCAGGCGCGTCTTACTCCGGCTCGTCCCCCGGCTAACCTGCCAGCCGGCCATTTCTCACCGACGCGCGCTGCGGTATATCGCGATGTCCGAATCGAACGAGGGCAGAGCGAGCGGTGATACCGATTTTTTTCTCCCGTGGCCATCGATACTTTTCGTAGTCGGCTGGGAGATAAGGAGGAGGATATTGGAAGTTTTATTAGTGCTGGGGAGGCGGGAGGAGTAATGTGATATCGTTAGTTATTAGCCGGTATCGCTGCCTCGGGCACGCGAAAGAATAGCCTGGAAAGTCTTGAATGAACGCTTAACTGGCTAAGGGTACGTGATTTATACAACGTTTTTTTTTTTGTCTTTTGTTTATTATTTGAAAAAAGAAGCAGAGCGCGATACTCCGAGCAAAAGCGGGCAGGTGCTGCAAATTCAGAAAATTTTGTTATTAAAATGAGCCGGCGAATTTTGATCCAGTTAGTGCCAAAGAGTTATATAAACGCTCATTGATTAAAACAAACAAACAAGAGCAACAGAGCAGAGAGCCGCGCGGCCTGAAGGATGCCTCCAGTGCGCTGGGCTCGCGTTGCACCAGCGGCACGCCGCCGCTCTCCGGCTATTCATCACCGTAAATGTCTGAATTATTCACTCGGTTAATATTAAATTTTCGTCCTTCTCCTTTTGCCAACGTTTCATTAAAACCAAAAAGCATTTTCATGCTAATATAAGTACCGCATCAATCTCTAAATTCTTTGCCGCCACCGGCGCGCCTTCCCCCCTTTTGTTTCCTTTTTTTTTCCCTCTCTCTCGCCGAGCTATACACACGCGGCGGTGCAGGGCCGGCATTCCAGGTAAGTGAATTAATTTCCCAGAGCCAAGACTGCAAGCTCTCGAAAATGCTTATACAGGGGAAAATTGTACTGGCCCGGTGACAAACGAGGCCCACCCGGCCATTATCCATTTATACGAAGAGAAACTATTACACCCTTCGCGCAGGGGGGGCAAGAAGAGAGTCCTTGAACTTGCGATATTTGGCAGTTAAGCCAGCCCGCGCGGGGGGCAATTAGGCTCGAATAATTCCCGGGTATACGCACAAGAAACGCGCGCAGCTATACCGATATGACAGCGCTCTCGGCTCGTCGCCGCGGCGCGCAATATAGCCCTCAGTAGCGGGGCTCAAAGTTCGGTCGGACGGCTGCGCGAGACAAGCCGTCACCAACAAGCCGTTTCGAAAAACAAACTTTCGCCAACTTGATACACGCCTTAGAGAGAGAGAGAGGGGGGGTATAGCTGCCGCGCGGCTCGGAGTGCCGGGAGTATAGCGCGTGTAACGACGAAGATGTTGTTCCCGGCGTTGTTATTGTTCTTGTCGTTGAAAATATATATTTCTGGGAAAAGTATCAGGGAAAGTTATAATGACGGCGTTTTTTCGTTGTCTCGGGGCGGCCTCCGGGCCTGTGAGTGCAGAGTAAACATCGATTCGACTTGTTAGAAGCGTAGTTTGAAGATTGATGTAATCGGATTATGTATTTACGGGCTATTTACGATCTAATTTGCAACTCGGAGAATTGAAAAAGAAAATTTAACTTGTTGCTTTGAGAGTTGAGGGGAATAGCGTTGAAGTTGACTACATAATGTGGGAGGTATGATATACATCAACTGTCTACCCTAAGCTCGAGACTTGCTACTTTTAAAAATTTTTTCAATTTTCCGAAGGGTAATATAAATGTAAATGCGCTTGCAAGGGAAGCAATTTATTATAAATTAAAGGATACTTTTGCTGCACCATACTCTGAATTCGCTCTTTTGAACAAAAATTTATACACTCTAAGCTAGCCGCTGCTTTTGAATTCCGGTACTAGTTGAACTTTGAATGAATTTAAAAATATTAAAATATATTATTTTGTAACCTTGTACTTTATTTTATTTTTAATATGAATTTATGCAGAGAATTATTTGAAACTGTTGAAATAAAAAGTATTTTTCAAAAAACCATGCATTTATAAACATTGAATTTTTTCTCAGAGAAAAATATACAACTTGCGGAATTACGTGCGAGCGCATTTACATTAAAAAATCTCGAGTAATCAAAAGAAAAGAAACAAAACACAACTTTGTTCAAACAATCTAAAACTAAGCATTTACATTTTAATCACTCACAAATCGCTAAACACACAAACAAGAAACGAAAAAAAATAACAAAACCCAGGCGTAAATTTCAGCCACAGCAGTCCGATACACCCCGCCCCATAAATAACCTACAGAGCAAGTTACGAAAGCCAGCACGAAAAGAAAATCACAGGAAAGGCACATTTTCCCGCGAAAGACACCGCACACGCAACGAGCTTGTACACAATCCTCACAGCGGACCGGCTAGGAACGATATAGCCGTGTGCAAAGCTTCACTCGATATTCGTGTGGCATCGAACGCCGGCTCTGCAGCGGTTAATTTTTCCGGCTCTCCTATTACCTTACACAGAGCGCGCGCGCTAGCTCGCGCTCCGCGCGCCTTGTAATTATACTCGCTGCTCTGCGGTAATGGGCAAGCCGAGAACGCGCTCTGTCTCTCTTTCGCGCGCATCGCGAATCCGACATAACTTACCTGCGGCCCGCGCGAGCTGGCCGACATCATAAATTACAAGCTTCCAATTTCCAGGAGTCTTCCGGGCTCTATCTTTCTCTCGTTCGCCCCTATATTTCTCTCCGCACGCTATTTCTCTCTCTCTCTTTGTTTATGTTTGACGCGCGTTCGCGCCTCGTTCCGTCCGTGTGTTTCTGACGTGAAAGAAAATCATTTCTCGCTTTTTCTTTTACCATCGCATCTCGCTGCATAATGCATACGTCGGTCACGCGAGAAGTGTTCAATTACCCGCAGCGTCGGAGGCTTCTTCCTGCGTTGGATAAGACAGCTCGCTCGGCCGGATTCCCTCGGCATAGTCTAGACAGCCCCGAAAATCCTGTTACAGTTTAATTGTTAATTTACCAGCCTAGTTACCCGACTCGCCTTTCCTCCCCCGCGCGAGCTTCCGCAAATGCGCGCGCGCGTCGCCCAGTTACCTGGAAAACAATAGCTCGCTGCGAACTTTCGCATCGATGTGCCCGTAGTGCGCAGGAGAGCTGCTAGGGATTTCGACGTAAGAGCGAGAGAGACAGGCTTGAGGATAAATGGTATAGATACATGGCTGGGTTCGTGGATGGAAAATATGCTTGTATATGTGCGTGTGTGTGTGTGTGTGTGAGCACGCGCGGCAGAAGTTGCTCGTCGAAACTTTCGAAGAATGCATTGCTTGTCGCTTAACTTTCCAAACATATGCGCGTATAGGTGTGCAAGCGGAGCCGCGCTACAGAAGCTGGCCGACTTGTTAAGCTGCGATAAATCAATGAGGCGCGCGCGGCAATCGCTTGTTAGCTCATAATTACGTCCTTCGCTCGCTCGACATTTTAATTCGAGCTTTTATTTATGAATTACTAAAGCCGTTTACTTTATAAGGGTTGTATTAATTTTGTTATACTAGTCAAACGTGAAAATATGGATTATTAACATGTTACCATCGTAAAGAACAAATTTTACTTCCGCTAAGTGTAAGATGCACTTTAGCTTTTAGTTTTAGTGCCTAAATACCATTGCACGAAAAACATGCGCAGCTTTTTCCATGATCCTCAATGAGCTCGCGCAAGTATGTAAGCTTAAACAATAGCTTTATGCATCAGCAGGCAGAGGGAAAGGCGAGGAAAAGAAGGAGAGCATGCAATTTCGGGGGAGAGAGAGAGAAAATCTCTCAATGAGGGGCGGAGAGAAGCGCGTGGCGAAGAAGTGCAATAAAAGTCCGCGTGGTTTTACAAGCTTGTCTTACGACTGCTACTTTTTCCCTAAACCTTTCAAAAGGGAAGAGGAGCGGCTCGTGGCTCGCGCGCGCCTCGGCGCAGAGCGCAGCGAATCGCCCGATAAAAACGTCCGGACGCAAAACTTTTCTTTTCTCTCTTTCCCTCCTCCCACGCCTCCTCCATCTCCGCGGCGCGCACTGCTTTTTATCGGTCAAAGAGTCAAGACGACGTTTGAAACTTTCGTTCAAACCCCCCCTTATTTTTTCTCCTCCCCAAAGCGTCCGTTCGCTTTACGACTGTTCAAACTTTCGCTTCGAGAAAGAATAAGAAGAAGAAGAATAAGAAGAAGAAGAAGAAGGCGGCCCTTCACCTGTCCGCCTATCTCTCACTTTCGCCGCACACGCGCCGAGTTTAGATACGCGCCGGGAGGGAGAGGCCGGATGCACTTTATGGATTGGCACTTCTGCGGCGCGCAGGGCAAACAGCGAGCTTTCCGCGCGTAACGGAAAAAAACAAAGCCGCAAAACAAAAGCAGCGCCCCGCTCTCTCTGTACTCGTGCGGCGGCGATCGAGCTCCGGTAATATTTTCCCTTGTTTTTTCCCTTTTTCCCCGTCCCTCATTCTATTATTTCTCCCCGGGAGCACTGGCTGCTCTTTGCTCTGTTTCATTCTCTCTCTCTCTCTCTCTTTCGTTCGCCGCGAAAGAAACGCCCAGACGCGATTTCTTTTTGCTCTTGTTGCTCTCCTTTTCAGGTTTCCTCGCCTTCATTCCGCGCGCACACCGACGCACCACGGCGCTGTGTACGTATACACAGAGTGAGCTGCTATTTTGCGCAATGTTATTACTCACTGGGGCAGCATTCGATGCTTTATTTGCTACTCGCTCGCTCTTTTCCTCATCACAAAAGGGCGCGGGCCGAGATTGTGTGCGTGTGTGCACCTATAAGCGCGCGGATACGTGTGTCTGTGTGTGTACGCAGCGATATCAAGGAGAACAATGCTAACGTATTTTTCTCGCTATTCAGCGACAAATTGGCTGAATTAATTTCTCGAGCGTCCTGACAGTTGGAAAATTTCTCAAAGGAATGCCGCCGTAAGAAGGGTATGTAAGCAGCGAGGAGCGCGCCGGGGGAGCGAAAATTTATAAGGGTAATGGAAAAGCAGGAAATGACCGATTCAGGAAGACGGCCAATCTCCGAGTGATTAAATTCTCGCGCGGGAAAAACGAATGGCTCGCAGGGGCCGGGGATAGAGAAGAGCTAAACGGCCGGCGCTTTATATTTTTCGCCTCAAAATCGACTCGGAGCGCTGATTTTAGACCGATGCTCCAGGAAATTACTCTTTCCGGCGATAAAAATTTATACTTTAAGTGCGTGTGTGTTTTTACGGGCACGAAGCCAGCCTTCGCTTTTTCATTGGGCTTTCAGTCGCCGCTCTCGCGGCGAGTTCGAACGAAAGTTAGCTGCGTTATCTAGAGTTTGCCAGATGGACGTTTATCAAGCGTCACATTCAATGAAAAGTTTCACGCTAAGTGCAAATAAAGCATAACAATTGCATTATCGCGCAAACAAGTTTTAACAGAATGTCCGCGCCCCCGTCAGCAAGTTTGTAATTCATAACGAGCGATCTATATCGCGTACATACGCCCCCGCCCGTGTGGACTACTTATTTGTTCTGCTATTAATCAGCATAACTTTACGAAAGAGCCCTGCTCTGAAGGGTTCAATTTCTCTGCTTCTGTCTCCGTGCTCTATCCTATCTGGTTCTCTTATATAGTAATCAGGATAAGACTCTTGTAGTTAATATTAATTCACGAAGCTTTTTCATTATTCGAATACTTTGGGTTTCCATTGTTATTAAATGAAAAGAATATTCTTTCTAAAATTGGGATGATTTTTTAGCGTGAGAAGTGATTAATAAAAGTCTTTACTGGTGTAGATAATACTTTTACACTAATTATCACTTTGATAACGGTTACTGGTAGTTGTTAAAATGAAAGAGATATAATATAAAACGGAAAAGTTAAGATAACATTTAAAACTTGTAATGTAAGTTTTCACTATGATCCCTTGAACTTTTTAATAGCTTCGTGTATAACCCAGTCATATTACAATTTTATGCAACAAAAAGTAATATTTAAAATTT
>JAPYZA010012506.1:0-13113 GCA_030522685.1 Eupelmus azureus | reverse complement strand
TATGCATTGGATTTTACATTTGTGTTATTGCAGTTTTGTTTTCCTTTGATGAGCAAGTCATTTAAAAGATTATTTTTGTCTTGCGTTTCTTTTAATAATTGTTTTAGCAGGTTATTTTCAGGTCATCTATTTTTTCATGCACAATTTCATTCACTACGTCTTCTTGATTTGTTCTCTACTTTCTTGTTTTAATTGCACTATAAACTGACACACTGTTTCGCTGAGCGATCCATATGGCAGTTTCGAGGTAAGTGCTAGGTACCACACATTATGCACACAACTGCCCCAACTTGAACATTGGGGTGACATTTGTAAAATTTGTTAAGAGAGGCATTGGGCGGGTCCGTTCCCCCCGACGTCATGATGGCAATTGATGCCATGAATGAAACATAATACTCCATTATTTAGATAAAACTCGTTAATTCAAATTACTTACGGGCATTAAAATTTTTTCATCAACATGCTATAAGAAACAAACAAATTCAGATCTTATTTAAAAACACTGAAAGAGCAAGTAAAAAAATTTGTCCATAAATAGATTGTCAAAAAAAAGTTACGCACGTTTGAAAGTAGGTATAAATCGTTTTTTCTGAGTTTTAGGCAAAAGTAAAAATACCGTATTTTTACTTCGTTTAAATTAAAAATCTCTGCAAACTCTTTCCATTGAATTATCATGCAATTCATAATATTAATACAAAAAGAGGTGAGCGATAGTATGTAAAGCAAAGTTTATTAAGACAATCACACCTTTTATAAGACCATAAACGCTGCATGCATTACAGATTATTCGGACTATTAGGGCTCTTGCACGTAAAAAAGCATATGACGAATAAGAGGAATAAGGAGGTACTATGAGATACAAGCGCGTCTGTGTGTGTCGCTGTTCCTCCGTGTGCTTCCTAACCTCATAAAGTTATTATTATACATCTCATATTATGCACATAAGAAAAAGACTTTTATTAATAAATATGTATGATATGTATTTAGATGATAATAAAAGTAGATATATTAAAAATTTGAACTTTTCATTTGTCAATTTTTAACATTTTTTAACTTTTAAAACGCCAAATTAAAGGTCTTTTCAAGACAAAATTAACGCCGTTTTTGGATTTTAAAAATATTGAAAATAAGGTATATAACGGAGAGGTTAAATGTAGAGAAAAATCATAAAACATGTCTCTTGCGTTTGAGGTTATGTAACAAAGCCATGTTTGTAAATCTAAAAACTGATAACATTTTCTAAAAATTTGGATTGAAACGAAAAGAATGCCGCCTCCTGCGCTAAATTTGGTGCAAAATTCGGTTTTAGATGAATATTTGAAAATGAGTGAAAAGTTGCCCAAAAACACCCTTTTTTTGACCTTCAAAAAGTCATATCTCAGCAAAAAAAAATTTTTTGGGGCTGAAAATTTGCAAAAGTTTCTAAGTTTCGTATAACAACATACTAAAATTTCAGGAAAATCTGGAGACCCCGTGCGCCAACTTTTTAAAAAAAGTATTAGAATGGCCAATATATATATATATATATATATATATATGGGGGGCTAATAGTCCACATATAATCTGTAATGCATGCAGCATTAAACGCAAATTATGAAGCATATAAAAGTATTGAAATCTAGCTGTTTCAATTATGCAAAAAACTACGATTTTGCATACTAGGCCCGGCCTATAGTAAATACAAATAGATGCGGGTGCAATATATATGAGGCATTTCACGTCAATCCTCCCAGCGCGGTGCGCGAGCGTTAAAAGGTGCCATTTCTAACTCGCGATTACGGTATTTAAATCTACCTAAAAAAATATCCAATAATATTGTAAAAATTGTAAAACATATTATATCTCAAAAAGTGCATTTTTAATATTTCTTTTTATGGTTTGAATCGAAAGCTGAGCATTTTTTACACAAAAAAACCTATTTTCCAAAAAGTGCTCTCGTTGTTTTCTATGAGAAATGCAATGCGAAAGAGTAGACGCTACGCCGCTTCGGCGCGACACGCCGCACTGTTCATTCACATTTTACTCATTAGGTGGCTTTTATACCGGAATCACAGATATGCAAATAAATTTTTTATGAAAAATGCATATAAGAACATGAGTTTTTATCGTATTTCCTTCAAGAATTTTACAAAATTCTCCAACGTCGTCAAACTTTGATTTGATACGATTCTTCGTTTTATCGTGGCAACAACAATGGATTCAACATTCAAAATTCGATGCATAAATCTTTTCAAGAAATCTGAACAGCCCCCGTCTAAAGGTTTATTTGATTTTCCAACAACTTTAAAAAGTGCTTATCCTCTAATACCAGAAAAAGCAAAAATCTGTTCGAGTTGTCGACGACAACTTTACAAACAGAAACAGGATTTATATCCTTTTGATGCAAAAAAAGCTAAAGTAGAATACAACGATGAATATCATAAAGCGGGTGTGGCAGTTCTCGAAGAAATAAAACAGAAATTTTCAGAATCAACATCTAAACAAGATAGAATTCAATTACTTACTCTTGCCCCTACATTTTGGTTTCGTAGAGACCTAATCAGAGAGTTTGGCTGCTATGAATGGGAAGCTCGATAAGCAAAAGAATTAGTAGATGAAAACGGAATTTTTTCAACACCTGAAAAGAATATTGTCAAAGTAATTCCAGTAAAAACTATAAATTTAGAAAAAAATTTTATGAAAGTGATGATATAAGTAGAATTATGCCAGGCTTAAAAGATTATTTATCTGTTAAGCAGGACAACGGTAAAAGTGAACAGATTCAAAAAAGATTAATGCTTAGGAATTTAAATAAAGTTTATTATTTATTTAAAAAAGACCATGAAAATGTGAAATCGGATTTTACTAAATTCACGTTATTGAGGCCATCGCATTGTGTTCTTGCTGGAAGTAGTGGTACACATAATGTAAGCGTGTGTGTACATCATGAAAATGTCAAGCTTATGCTAGATGCTATTGATCTAGAGAGATTAAAAAGAGGTACTCAACTGCCTCTTAAAAACTATCATGATTGCATACAGACAATCGTATGTAGTGATGCACTTGATAAATGTTATTTAGGTGATTGTTTAGACTGTCCCAATATGACTATACTAAGAGAACATTTACTTCAATGTTTTAATAAAAATAATATTTTCGAAGTACAACATGTGTCATGGTTTCAAACAGATCGATGTACAATAGCTTCAAAAACTGTAAACGTTTACGAATTTTTAGACATTCTGGGCGAAAAATTACTTAAATTTAAGAGTCATGATTTGTTTGCTAAAAAGCCATCACTCTTCGTTAAGGATTTAAAAAATAATCTTCAAGAAGGAGAATTCTTGGTATGTTGCGATTTTGCTGAAAACTACGCGTTTGTAATACAAAACTCGACAAAATCGTTCCACTGGAATAATAACCAAGCCACTGTTTTTACAGTTGTGATTTACTACAAAGAAAATAATGAGATTAAACATGTAAGCATAGCTATTATTTCTGATAATTTAAACCACGATACTGTTTCGGTTTATGAGTATCAAAAAATTATAATATAGCATCTTCAAGGTTGTTTTACAGTAAAAAAATATATTATTTAACAGATGGAGCAGGTCAAAAATAAAACTAATTTAAAAAATCTTCTTTTCCATGAAAAAGATTTTGCAATTCCAGCTGAATGGCATTTTTATGCCACCGCACATGGCAAAGGTGCATGTGACGGTATAGGCGCGAACTTGAAAAGAAATGCGAAATGAACGAGTCTACAAATTTCTTCAGTTAATCGAATTTTGACGCCAAAAGATCTCTACAACTGGGCTAAAAATTATTGCAAAGCAACAAAAGTATTTTATAGCAGTAAAGATTCTTATGAAAAAACAGTTCTGGAATTAAAATAAAGGCTAGATGATGCTAAATCTATACCAGAAACTTTACAACTGCATACTATTATTCCAATAGATGAAAATAAATTAAAGCTAAAAAAAAACATCATCAAGTTTGGAATATCAAATTTTCCCGAAAAAAAACTGTTAAACAGAAAAAAGTAAATATATCTGTACAGCAAGCATCATTAAAAACAAAAAAAATATTAAATGCTAAACGAATGAAAAAAGCATTTCTACGTTAAAAGCTAAACGAAATAAAAAGCAAGCTAAGAAAAAGTGAAGAAAACATCAACAAAGTTTGATTGGCTTAATTGATAAATTCAAAGTTCTATGTAAAAATTAAATGGTAAGCAGGTAGACCAAGCCCGCAGGCCGCGCCGCGCGCGGAAGCGGCGTAACGTCTACTTTTTCGCGTTGCATTTCTCAAAGAAAACAACGAGAGCACTTTTTCGAAAATAGGTTTTTTATGTAAAAAATTTTCAGCTTTCGATTAAAACCATAAAAAAATATTAAAACTGCACTTTTTGAGATATAACACGTTTTATCATTTTTAAAGGTGAAAATGGAAAATTTCGAAAAAATCACACACCACTGGAAGGCTGACGAAAAACTACATCGAAAACCATTATTGCATATTTTTTTTAGGTAGATTTAAATACCGTAAACGCGAGTTAGAAATAGCACCTTTTGACGCTCGCGTGCCGTGCTGGGAGGATTGACGTGAAACGCCTCATATATGCTTGGTGATGGTCACATAGTTCAAATTAATTTACTAAAGTAAATGAATAGAAAAGAAAAATTTAGTTTTCAGAAATATACAATATTTATAACATAAATATATCAAAAAATCATTATTTTGCTAAATAGTGTTAAAAATCGTCACAAAAGTAGATTTTTCTACCATTATCTGTTATAGTGTGGGTGTCCGCGGAAGAAGGACGCTGCTAGCGCGGTAGCGAGAAGAAGTGGGGAGAGCGGTCGTGCCGGGCCGCGAGAGTTATTCGATCTTGAGCCACACTAGCGCTTAGGCGTGCTCGACGATCAAGCGTGCGCAATGGGTTCGGCCGACCGTATTGTGGCTGCCGAATTCCACCTTGTTGATTTAAGGTTAAATGAAGTTATTATTATTCTAAATCTGCTGTGCTCAATAAAGATTCCAGATCCTAGCTAAAATATTAGGTAATTCCCCCGCTTCCACCTTAGAAAGAAGCTGAGTGGCGACCAGTCGACTGCCCCTCAAAATAGGATTAATTTTTTATCAAATTTTATAAAAGAAAAAAGATGTGTTTGTCAAAATCTCGGCAGTCTAAAGGTTACATAAAATTTGCTGTTCTCTGGGTATAGTATAAAAAGGAACTGATTTTGGATAATTTAATAGTTATTATATAATCTTATTCTTTATTGCAGATATATCTTATTAATATTGGACAAAGCTTTATATACCCACCGTACGTGAAATGGTTTGTGCTGCTCGTATTTTCCGAAGTTTAAGATAACCAGGATTTTGACTTACAGCAATACCTAAGTAAACTTCTGTTAAAGAAAATCTTTTTATATAATTAGTTTCGCTATAATTATTCTAAAAGTTACATGCTGAAAGCGGTAATAATTATATTTCTTATTATTGTATAATATAGTACAAAATTAATACAGAGTAATTAGATTCTGGCACGTTAACGATAGAGTAAATATGAAATTGAAAAGGTCGGTCTCATGGAGGATCAACCACTTAGGCTCAAGATGAAGGTGGTACCCCGCAAAACCAAAGTAAGTTACATCAAAGAAATGTGAAAAAGTCATATAGAAATTTCTACAAAATATTATATGGAAATCCCAAAATTATATCGTAAACATTGATTAGATCAGCGGGCAATAAAGTCCAGTTCATTTCCCGCCGTTCCGGAGCGGATAAAAAGGAGACTTTATTACTCGCTACTTCAAGAACGAACAAACGTAAATGAAACATATTTGCGAGTGTGTTCTGCGAATCGAACAAGTGTACTACAACTACACAAGGTTATTACGGTCCACTTGTCCGTGGTACATTCAGTACTTTATTTAACGCAAGCATAGATTTTCGGGTTTTGTGGGAGATAAAACGGGAGTAACATGATTATTTTTAAGTAACACAGGCACGATTTTCGCGTTTTATTGACCCTAAAAGTGCCCCCCCACACACACACACACGCACGCACGCACGCACACGCACACAAACGCACACACACACACACACACACACACACATATATATATATATATATATATAAATCTATATTTTTGAATGTGTAATAAACTGTACATTTTATATTAAAGTATATCTATATGAATTAGATTTAGACTTTTGAACTTGGTATGAGTACATAACCCCACATCAAAGGTCGTTTCACAACAATGTTGTCACATGGTATATGGGTTATTGCGATATTTGGACCTAAATACACTACGTACACTACATATTTCTGTGTCTAAACTCTAAATCCTTAGTATTTAAAGTCGAAATACTAGTAATGTAATTTAATATTAATATATTTTATTGTTATTTTTAATCTTTTTATATATCCTTTATTATATTAAAGTACTTTATGTCAAAAAATGGAAAACTCTTGAGAAACTTAAATATTTATTAAACATATATATATATATATATGTATTAATTATTGTAATTATAATGTTGTAATTATATTAAAAATAAAATTCGTTGCGGAAGTATCAATGAGATAAATGTTAAATTGAAAACAATTGTTATAGAAAATTTCATTTTTAGTGAGAATAATTTTTTTTTTATTTTATTCACTTTTTAATATAGATTTTCTAAGAAAAGCTGATATTACATAAATCACTTGCATAAACGTCATTGAAAATGAAGATTAGATTATAAAAGAATTTCTATCAGATTTTTTTAAAATTAGTTTTACATTTAAAAAAATTTGAAATAAAATGTATCGACTGTACGGTTTATTACAATAACATGTAATCAAATGCTTTTTTTTGCCGAAAGAACGTTAGCGAGTGAGTTCAAGACTAATGGTAATTTATTTTTTTATTTTGTAATTTTCAGTTTTTGCACTTTATAAATTTTGAAATAATAAATTTGCATTTAGTTTTATTAAAAATTAAACTTCAGTAGCTTCACAATAATATATAAATATCTAGAAATTTTTAATAAATGTTGGAAATTAGATTCAGGCATTGGTGCCCTGGGGGAACAAGGAGGACCATATAACTTTGAAAGGTACCGTAATAATTCTCTTGAAATAAAAGTTTATAAACTTATTTTGTTCGAATTTACAATAAAAAATTTTTTATTAATAATTGCATACAAATTGTTATTCGTTTATTTGAAAAGGTTTATTTAAATATTTATTTTAATTTATTTAGATCAATGTCTCATAAAATAAACGTTTATGACATACTAGATAAATGCATTTTGAAGTTTAAAGATATTAATTAATTTTATAAAAATACAAATTTTAATGAATAACATAATTCTTTTATTAGATAATCATTTAAGAATAATGTTTTTAAAATAAATATAGAAGTTAATGCGTATGTTACATTAAAAATTACGTAAGAGAAACTAATATAAATTTTATATATCACTTATATATATATTGATAATGAAGATTAGATTATGAAAGAATTTCTATGAGATATTTTAAAAGTTAGTTTTACATTTTAAAATGTATTGAAATAAAATGTAAAATGTATCTGATTAATACATTTTTACTGCTAATTTAAAAAAAATTTATCTTTTAATTTAAGTTGTTTTTATAATAAAGTAGTGTTACAATTTTTATTACAAATTTTTTCTTTAGAATCTTTTTTTAAAACCACCGGTTGCTCATTTTCATTTTATCTACATATTTTGTATTTATTAATATACACTATATGAATTTTACGTTTCTTTTCAATAACTTGCAATAAAAAACATTTTTTTAACCGAACGAGAGTCAGCGAGTGAGGTGTAAGGGCTAGTTTATAATGATCATAATTATATTAATTTAATACTAGATATAATTAGATACAAATAAATAAACTTATAATTTAAATATTATATTACGTTTAGTGAATGTTGACGTCATGAAGACGTAACACTACTAATGTTTATACGACATGAAGGCGTAACACTACTAAGGGCTCGAAAAAGTTCATGGAAATTTTCTCAAATGGGATAGAACCCGTATCCGTTATAAGCATTGGTAATCTTGTTTTCACTCTAGTTAACTTTTGAACTTGGCAATCTGGGCATCCCCGAACGAACTGCCGTACATCTGCTTGCATATTTCGCCAATAATACTCGCTAGCTATCGTATCATAAGTTTTCGTTATACCTTTATGACCACCTATAGCTAACTCGTGAAATTCTTTAATCAATTTATACCGATCTTCTATACGTGGTACCGGCAAATTATTTTTGAGAAATACTACTGATATTGCTCTTCCTTTTAGTAATCTATTAAATTGCTCTAAAAAATAATTCCAGTCTGCTAGCGATAGTATTGCTAAATCGTGTATAATTCCTACGGTTTTTATTTCATCTCTCTCCAAAAGCACTCTAAGTGTTTTAATAGTTTTGGTGATATCCGGACGTAAGACTTTGCTGTCGATATGGTTTTTCATTACTAGTCCGTATAATTGTACACCCTTGCTCTCCGTTACTATTACTTCCCCCACTGATCGTGGCACGCTCAATAATTCGTCTTCATTTAT
Organism: Eupelmus azureus; assembly: GCA_030522685.1. Taxonomy (NCBI): domain Eukaryota; kingdom Metazoa; phylum Arthropoda; class Insecta; order Hymenoptera; family Eupelmidae; genus Eupelmus; species Eupelmus azureus. Next base: position 4,540 of record JAPYZA010012506.1, on the reverse strand, counting down.
ATACTGCCTCTATTAGACCGTTTAATATTTCAGTATCTAAATATAAATCTGCCGTTAGTGCGTAGATTAAATAATCAGAGTAAGCGATGCAATGCTGAAAAAGCGTCGCCTCCGAAAATGCGAAATAAAATACCGAAAATTGTGTACAGGCGATCCGCGAGCCGTTAGAGTAGGGGGAGAAGGAGAGTCAGCTGTTACTTTTCTCTTGTCTACCGCAAGCCTGATGTCGTCGGTAAGCTTCAAGAGAGAGGTCTGGGTGCTGTGGAACCTTCTGAATCCAGACTGGCAAGGCGAAATGATACTGTGCTCGTGGAGGTAGGCCAAAAGCTGGTCGTACACCAGCCTCTCCAAGATCTTCGAGAGTTCAGGCAGCTTCGCGATTGGTCTAGTGTCACCCAGACAAGATATGGCCGATTTTTTGGCCAGTGGCGAGACAAGCACCCTCTTCCATTCGGACGGAAACACTCCTGAGGCGAGCAAGCGGTTGAAGATGGCAGCAATCTGGGTCACGAGCTCCGGAGTAAAGAGCCTCAGAATGTAGCTGGAAATTCCATCATGACCCTCCGATCTTGATGAAGCGTTGCGCAGGACGGCCTGCACCTCGGCTCCCGTGACAGGTCTGAAGGAAAATTCAGGTCGCATTGGGTCACCAGGAGCCAGATATTGAGCCTCAAGAAGGACGCTCGGGGACTCCAGAGAAATCGAAGCAGAAGTTGAAGCGTAGAATGCGTTCAGATCGTCCAGCTCGAAGAGGTCGGTCGGTGACCTCTGGCGTGCCTTACCCAAACCGCACGAGTGTAGAACGTGCCAACGACTGTTAAGTTCAGGTGCATCCATAATACTGGACTTAATAAATTGATTTTTTGCCAAGTCAAGGTCGCTACGAACCGAAGCCCTCAGCGCCCTGTATCTCGCCAGAGCCACGCTAGATCCAGTCGACTTGGCGAACTTATACGTCCTATCCCGAATCTTCGAATTCGCAAGCGAAGATCCGCGCCAACCTATGGCTTGCGTTTCGCCGAGATTGAGAACTCCCTACGCGGAGCAAGGTCGTCTACAGCGGAGACAGTTGCCGCAGTAAATAGGCCCACCGCAGCATCCGGGTCCGGAGCTCGCACTAAGGCTTCGTTGAAGCGTGTAAGGTTACCCTTAAAGCTACTATTTACAAAGTTAAAACTATGGGACTTAAAATTAACAAAGAAAGCTGCAAAATCCAGCGGAAAAGTGGCTGCTGCGCTTGGATTCGCGGCTGGATCAGAAAGTTGACCAAAGTCAGAGATGACGTTAACAGGCTCAGCAGAATTATACGAGCCGCAGAGGGTCAGCACGCCGGCCTCCTCCAGAAGCCTCTTGATAAAGTTATTTCTGTTTATTGATTTGAGATTTCTGCTGCAAGTTATCTTTATTCATACGGAGGCTTAGTAATTCTGTATGAGAGCTTAATCAGGTCATGGCCCGCTGCAAAGGGCGCCTGTGATTTATCGTACTGCAAGATAGAAGCAGTATGCTTGACAAAGAATAGGTCGAGCCAAGTATGTGTCGTCCTATAATCCGAGAGAACATGATGAGTCGGCTCGGATTCGACCAGAAAGAGATTCAAATCTTGCAGTATATTTTTGAGAAAAAGAGATGTATCGCTCTCTACAGCCATATTTATATTAAAATCTCCTGTGACGATTCAATGCTTGTAGGCTGGAAGAAGATCAGAAAGCAGAGCGAAAAAATGATCCGGCAGAGCAGCAGCAGATCGTCTTCAGCCTCAAGCAAGTTAAAATTGGCCGAGAAGCGATTAATACTAATGTGGTGAAAAGTTAAAAAATGACGAGATTTATTAGCAGCAGAAAGGTTAGAAGTAGAAAACATAGTACGCTGAATATTTGGAGGAAGAAGCGTGGCGTCTATGCCCCCGCAGCCCTGGGAGCTTCATTCATTGTTGGAGACACTTATGTGTAGAGCCTTCTTCTCACGAGCAGCACAAAACTTGTCAATAACCGAGCGCAGAGTTGCCGAAGAGCTAACCATTGTGGGTGGCCTGTCCTTGTCTTGACGGGCATAAACAAGGGAGTTCATGACCTGCAGCCGGAGACAATTATTCTCTTTGCAAAGAGCGGCTGCCTCCCTGTAGAGCTCAAGAATAGGCTTCGGTCAGAGCGGACGCGCAAAAATTTTTGCGGAGCCACCGACACCGCAAAGCGTGCCGCAGTTAATTTCAGCCAATTTTTGCGTCTTAGCGATAAAATTATCGCGGGCTAGATGCGTGGAAAACTGCGCCACCAGTCCACGAGAGGTTGAAGTACCAGCAGTGTGCGCGTTACTTGCCTGCTTCGATTGCCAAGCTCTGCATTTATAGACAAAATTGTCCAGCCGCGGCAGCTCCAGCGCTCCCAAAATCCTGGAGAGAACCTGCTCGTCGGAGAGGTCGAGAGAGGCCGGGATACTCGTGATAAGCACCTCCATGTCGTCGCTCGGTTTACTATTGATAACAGCTTGGTCGAGACTTGCTAAGTGCGATTTAATATCGGCTAGTTCGTTATCGAATCTAGTGGCATTTGCAGTTAGTGAATGGAAGACTCGAGAGAGGTGACGCGCGACGCCAAATTGGCTATAGCGGACGACTGCTCAGACAGCGTCGCTTGGCGACGGACTGCCAAGATGGCCGCGAGGGCGAGGCCTGCCGTTTACTCGAGCGCGACGCCGCGGACTGCTGAGTGGGGGAAGGCGTGTCTACTAGTCAAGAGCTACATCAGAAGACGGAAGCGGCGCGTAACAGACTATGGAGCGCGACGACACGAGCCAATCAGCCGGACAGCAATTCGCGTGCATAATTCCGACACAATCACGACACTGGATGGTATTAATGACACTACGTGTAATTGCGAGTTTGCAGATTTGACATAATACCATCTGTGGTAGCCTGAAGAGAGTTCTAATGACGGACGGTAGGTATCAAGTGTGCTGGCCGTTGATAATGTAGGAATTGCAAGGTCACAGAAGTGGAGAACAATTCCACGAAGGCGCTTCCGTTTCACGGAATTGGGCCTGCGCAGTGCGGCAACGATGAATTCGCCTTTTCGAGGAAGTCAAGCTAACCTCAAATAATAAGAAAAAAGTTTATTGCACACTACGTCACCAGCACAAGCACAAAAAACAGAACTTATTAGCACAGATTGTGTGGTAAAGTTTGTAGTTCAAGATGCGCACGCGATCACTGCACTGTCCGGACCGAGACTGATAACAAGAGCGTTAGATTGAGAGCTTGAAAACGCGCTACCTTCTCAGCTCATAGCAAGAGAGAGAGAGAGAGAGAGAGAGAGAGAGAGATCGGACGCGAATGGGAGTGACGATCTGAGCAGCACGCGAACGAGGTGAACAGAGATCGAGAGCGGAATGCGTGAGCGCGATAGAGTAAATGAACGAGAGCGGTTAGTGAGGATCACTGCTCCCAGCGGGGAGCAGTCTTGATATCCATATTTTGGTGCCCCGCTCCATTCATCTTCTAAATCCGGGGAGGAAAAACTATCCGAATATGAGTCGTCATCTATGTTAGGTTTCTTTCGTACACTAGGATTTCCTGAATTCCCTGTTCCCGAAGTGGACCGACGGTTCTCCGATCTCTCAGCTCCTGTATTTGTTTTTGGCTGGGCTCGTGTTCTCTTTAATGCTCTAGTGAAGTACAGTATTTGAGCTAAGGATTCGTCCTCGACATAATTATCTTCTTCCTCGTGTTTATCTGGGAGTTCATACAATTGCACCTTAGGGCGGTAAGGATTTTCTGCTCGTTTTTGTAACACTGGATTTTGAGATAATGCATCGGCGGGTCCGTTTTTAGCACCAGGGCGACAAATGACATCAAACTCGTAGCCACGTAATTGGGCTTTAAGTCGATTAAATCTTAAGTCCGGTTTCTTAGAGTATTATGGAAGTGTTTCAGGGGTTCGTGATCTGTCACAACCGTTAACTTTTTGCCATATAGAAAATGTCTAAATTGATCTCGCGCAAACACTACTGCAAGAAGTTCTACATCGTATTTAGAATATCTTATATCAGGGCCTCTTAGGTACCTCGATGCATATGCGCACGTTTGATCACTTCCTAACGTACCTTGACTTAAAATTGCTCCAATCGCATAATCTGAAGCGTCCGTTGTTAAAATAAATTCCTTACTATAATCCGGTGCTATCATCACTGGCTCAATACATAAAGCTTCCCGCAACGCATCAAATGCTTGTTGGTACTTCTCTCCACATTTGAATGGCTGATTCCTTCGTAATAACTTAGATAATGGCATTGCTAAACTAGGAAAATGCTTAACAAAATGCCTATAATACCTTGCTAGTCCTAAAAATTGTTTAACCTTCTTTGAGTTCGTAGGAACAGGATATTTCTTAACCGCTTTGATTTTGCTTAGATCGGGGCCGATTTTTCCTCCCCCAGCAATGTGTCCCTAGCGGAAAAAAGAAAATGTAAGTAACGGAAAATAATGGGAAATAACTGAAAATAATGGGAAATAACGGGAAATAACGGGAAATAACTATTATAA
>JAPYZA010012504.1:0-12207 GCA_030522685.1 Eupelmus azureus | reverse complement strand
TCAATTATGCTGAAGTAACTGCTAAAAATTAAATTTTTCCAAGCATATGATGATACTCATAGAAAATAATGTAACATCTTTTACAGCTCAAAAAACTAAATCCCACAATTTCAAAGTCCAAAAACAACTTCACAAAACCCAACAATCCATCAATGTCCTGCGGCATTACTGGCGCCGGTCACCTCTCGCGATTTCGCAATTTATCGATAAAAAATAAATTTCACCGGGGACAGTCGCGCGGGGACCCGAGGGGGACTTTTCGGATAAGAAGCGTAACGCTCGGCCGAAAGCGAGCCCAAGAATTATCGAACACTAAAATCATTGGCCTCGGCCGATTATTTGCCGTATAACCTCCCAGCGAGGCCATAAAGCAGCCACAGCCGGCCGAAAGAGGGGCCAGCGAGCGGTAACGAATGGCGCGAGCTCTATAAGTAGCGCTCGGGCTCCGCGCAAAGACATACGGCGCGGAGTCGATAAAAGGCCGAGAGCACAGATGTACGAAAACCACCGGTGTACTCTCTCGGCGGGCAAAAAGCCGAAGATATACACGGAAAACCGGTGATTTACTCCCGGCAAAAATCCCCGCTCTCCTCCTTCTTTTTCATCATCTCTTCTCCTTCTCCTTCCCCCTCCCCCCTCGCGCGCGCGCGAAAGAGAAAAGAAGGAAACGAGCCGGAACGATCTAATAACTCGAGAAAGAAAGCGAGCCTTCTGCCCTCTCTTTCTTATACCCGCAGAGAGCGGCCGAATATGTGTGGTCCGCACGCGCCCTCTAAGCACAAAGGATTCGGACTCGCGCGCAACACAAGCAGAGAGGGAGCAGCCCGAACGACTTAATAAGGCCCGGTGCAGCCCGCGGCAACGCGCGGCCAAATTTGAATATTGCGCACTGCGGCCAAATCTCTCTTTCTCGCTGCGCGCTCTCGTGTATATACATATATATACATACGCACGTACACGCTTGGGCACGTGTTGCGCGCGCGGCCGTTTTTTTTTCTCCCAGCTCCTCGCGGTGGTTGGTCCTTTGGGATGCGGCGGGGCGCGCGGTCGTTAAGTCGCGCGGCCGCAATTATGCATTTTTTGTTATTTGTCTTGCGGCAGGCCGGCTCCTAGGGCGAGCCCGGCAATTTGATGCCGCCGAGTGAGCGCCGTTTTCGGGCTTTGATAGTCCAAGTTGTTGAGCGGGAATCGGGCGAGCGAGCAAAGTTTTCGCTATTTATTTCGCGAGAGCGCGTTTGATGAAATTCGCGCTGGGAGCGTGTTTAATTAAATTCTTTGCCGGGCGCGCTCCATCGGTATTTGCTTCCGGGCGAGTTCGGACGAGGCTTCGGCTTCATTCTGCGAAAGCCGATCGTTTCTCTTTGAGCGATGCTTGGTAATATCTTTTGATATTAAACGTTGGCGCGTAGTTGGGAAAGGAAATAATTCGATAATGGTATAGATGCCGGGTTTTGATGCTCGCGCTGGTATCGGAGAATCTGATTTATTCGTTTGACAAATAAGGTAAGTAGCTTATTGCGCATTATTGAGAGACGGATAAATAGGTGAATTTATTTATTGCACGGTTACGGCGTTATAACTGTTACGGGCTCGCTTTATTATTACATAAAAGTTGCAAAACAAAAGAAAATCGTGAAAGCAGGACAAATAAAAGTGGAGGAAAGCAAATGGACTCGGACAAAAGTTACCGAAGCCATAAATATAATGCCTGAATGAAAAGGCTTGACTTTATCTTAGATAAAATACACAAGGCGTGCCTTATGAACGGTATAACTTACAATGGGTCCGAATGTGTGTAATTTCGTGCTAAGGCTAACCGAGTCTCATCCACGTGTTATTGCTGAGAGGAACTTTAGTTCTGTATTCTAAAAACATCCAAAATATCACTATAAGTGTTATTGCTTTGTCATTTTCTAAAGGTATGAAAAAACTGATGGATAATAGTCTTTTTTCTGTTAAAAATGTTTCAGAATCACGTGGTCAAACGTGATAATTAATAAAATAATAGATTACAAAATTTACAAATATTATTGAAATCTTATTAAGCAAATTTCATTTAACACCTGTAAATTGACGTACACAATAAACTTTCGTAACACCTCCCATGCTTGCCGTTTTCGCAAAGTGCAATAAGACGTCGTACAATTCAACGCAACTGTTATTATCCCCGACTTAAAATCAGCTCATCTTGTTATGTTGTAGCTTACAGGGTTAAGCAGCGAGTCTCGCCGAAAGTTTATTAATTAATCCGGAACTTCTTTACAGTACACTCCTTCTTCAACGCTCGCGAAAACTTGAAGAATTTCCTTCGCCCAAATCAATTGTCTCGCTCTCTCTCCCCTCGCGCATCAGAATACAAAACTCGTTAACTCTTTCCCGCTCAACCGCTCGCCTCGGGGCTGCCTAATTAAAGATTCCCAAACGAGCCCGTCCGAGAAAATCATCAGCGGCGGCACTAAATCAGCTTGCCGAGAAAAATCAATGCCCGTTTAATAATCAAGAGCGAGGCCGAAGAAAATCGAAAGGCTAAAACGAACGCGCGAGCCGGTCCATTCCCAACAAGAGAGAGTAGAGAGAGAGAGAGGTGCGCGCGGTGGCAGCCGTTAACCTCCTCTCCCTTTCGGCGTTCGCCTCGTTGGGATAAAGTAATTAGCCTCGACCTCGGCCTCGTCGGGGCAGATTTCTTTCGGGCGCTTCCTACCCTAATTTGGCAATTAGCCTCGCGCCCAGCCCGCCTATTGATCGGGCCCGACACTCGTTACGTGCTCCTCCTTCTCCTCCTCCTCCTCCGTGTAGGTAGCGGCCGGCACGCATCGATTTTCTCTCTCGCTCTCTCTCTCGGCTCCTTAACCTCTCGAACCTTTCTTTCCTCCATCAGTCGGATTAAATTCCGCGCATCGGCCCCTGGGCACAGGTATACGCGCGCCTAGCTTGTTTACGTGCATCTTTTAAAAGAGAAACTGCACTCGCGCGCGAGCAGATGCCTTTTTTTTTTAGCGCGCCGCGCTCTAATACCATCCTTCTTGTTCAATTTAGAGGGGAATGTGCGCGCGAGCTCGGGATGTATAAACGAAATGGGAACTGTCTTTTAATAACGAACGGGGGGAGGGGGGTGAGCGCAATTTCTTTTTTTCGGGTTACGCCCCTTTTTATAAATTTAAGACTAGCTCGGAGTGGAGTTCGGCTCATTAAAATTGTAATTGATTCAATTTGGGATGTATGCGCTTATTGGATATTGAGGAGATGCTTTGCGTTCCATTTACATTTGTTGGGTGGGTAGATTAGCTGGGTTAAACTAAATAAGTTTTAATTTAATTAGTGTTGGACTATACAGCATAGTTTTTGAAAACAGTGTTTTAGATAATTATTAAAATAGGTTTAAATGTAAATAGAATCACTTAATTATGATGTCATTAAATGGAATCGTACTGAAAAGTTTTTAGTTATTCGTACTCATGGATAGGTTAAATTTCACATACTAATTGGTGGTTCTAGATAATTAATTTTATGAAAATGTCTATATTTACTGTAAAATTTGTTTAACGAACAAATTACGTTTACTACAACGTGTCTGAACATATTTTTAGGGTTATGATAAACAAATATTATAGGCAAAGATTAAACAACAAAATTCAATTTTGAGAGCTAATTAGAGGCAAAATTATTCTGGCAACAATATTTAAACAATTACCGTTATGAACTCGTTATAAATTCATGATGATTATTAAATAAGGATGAAGAAGCTTTTAAAGTTAATAATTTATCATTATATACACAACCAGCTGTTTTTAAACAAATATGAAAATATTTTATTCGTGCACTTTTACTTTACACCTTTTTATATTCTTAGAGGTTGGTTTAAAACTGTATTATAAGATAATTCAATAAAAACACCAGATAAAAAAATTATAATAATTTTACTTTTTGCAATCTAAAAGGAATATGAGCATGAATTCTTTTTATACACATATTCTTTTAAGATTACAAAAAATAATATTATTATATTTTTACTTTTTAATTAAATTTTTCAATTTTTACTATGGAATTTGTTGCAACCACATTACTGAATGATCTGATTTAGCCCGCAGATCCTTTTAGAAGAAAAGATCCATTTGACAAAAGCAATCGGATTACCGTTTCCAAGTACACATTGAAATAAATTTAAAAAATCTGAATAAAACAAGATTTAAAAGCCAAAAATCTTTCATACATTTCTCTAAATCTGTAAAAATCTGACAAAAGACATTTATCCAGCTTACCAAACTTTTTTCACTCATTCGAGATGAGCCCACAAAGAACAATATTTGCTGATCGACAAAAAACATTTTAAAAACCTTTATAATCTGCACCGTAGCTGTAATAACCAACCAAGATCTCGCGATCCTAAATAATCCAGCTCCTTCGCGCCGATCCACCGATAGAGCCATAGACCGATTCAAGTTCAACAAACACCGACTATTTATCGCTCGCAGAAGGGAATTGCGGGGTGCATCTGGCCAGGAGTGAGCTCACGGCCGCGCAGCACACATCCACGCATATACATTCACGCACGCACACTTAGAGAAGCGTATATACGTAACAGCGTTCGTGCGCCTCGGTGCGAGTGACCCGTGGGAGCCACGCGCCTGCCGCGCGCCAGCCCGACTTCTCGGCTCTCGTTCTCTCTCTTTCGTACGCCCACGCGGTCCCTCCCCGGCTCTACCTCTCTTTTTCTCTTTCACAATCCCCCCCGCACACGCCTCTGCGTATATACGCCACGTCGTTTTTTCCTTCTTCTCCTCTCTCTATACACCTTTCCCCGCCGCGCTGGTAATAAGACTTTGGTGGTCCAGTGCGGAGCGCGTGAGAATGTGAGTGTGTGAGAGAGAGAGAGAGCTGCCTCGTAATGTCACTTAAGGCTGCGGGGATCGAGGAGGCGAGTAGTCGGCGATTAGTGCGCGTAACGCGCTGTCTTAGGTATATCTCGCGGCTATACGTGTCCGCGGAGAGGCAGCTTATCATCGAGCTCCGCGCGAGAAATTGAGTTGTCAGAGTAAGAGAGAAAGAGAGGAAGGTGGAGGTGTCGAGGCTGGCGGGTATGAAGCTTGAGATTATGGGTATTATGGGCTTGTTTATTGTTATCGTTATTGTTACGGTGGAAATTTCGGTAATGAATATTTTTTTCTTGTTTGCCAGCGAGATTATAGAGCTGAAGAAACGTGGGATATACTTTTTTTTATAGTTTTGGGATTATGCTTTCGAAATATTTTTCGACGGAAAGAGTAATTTAAAGATTTTTTTACCCGAGTTATTTAAAATATAACCTAGATCAACAAAAAAATATTACGAAAAATACAAAAAATTAATCAAGGTGTCCCGAATGTAGAAGAAAATTGCTTTTTTTCCTTACACTTAGTTATCAAACTAAAATAAACGAAAAAAAAATCGAATTTCACCTGACAGCATAAAACATCACCGAGCACTGACGGCAAATTTTTTCATCGAAATACCTCCCTCGTGGAAATATTTCCACCATCCACGTAGTATAAAAGAAGCGCGCGTGGGTGTTATGTCAAGCAATAAATGTGCGCGCGGCCCGCAACTCAATCCCCTGAAACTTCTTTAAGCCCAAGTCCGAGCTTATACGTTTAAACTACGCGCGTCCACGTTCGGCTTCAATTTCATCCCGCAATTTCCTAATACGCGGAGCCCATGAAACGGGGCCGCGTAAAAAAACACTTTGTCCACGGGGAAAGAAGAAAGCTTGCGCGCCAGCCTCGCGAGATGAAAACGGACAAGCTCTCCTCGCGCGCGACACAGATATCCGGGGAACACACGTATAAGCGTAAGACTCCGGGCTTTATCGCGGGAATAAAGCGTCGATAGGTCGAATAAATTGGATCCACTTCGAGCTCTCGCGTATACACCCCCCACCCCCAACCTCCCATCCGACCGACAGTCCATTCCGACTTTATACACGCTTGCTCGCGCTTTTCCATCTTGGCCCCGGCAGCTACTTCCGCGGCTCCTTCTTTCCTATTGTCATACGGAGAGAGGCGCCGAATAGAGTGGAACGCGAGAACGAATCGGACTTGGTGCTTCTACAATACAGCAGAGAGAAAAAGAGAGAGAGAGAGACAGCGAAGTCCCCAGAGGGGTGGAGGGGAGGAAAATCCGGAGTCGCGTTCCTCTTTTCCAGGTTCGCGCTATTTCAGGGCTGACTGCTCGCGCAAAGTGAAAAAGTTTACTCCCAGTTGCTGGGGAGTACAGCGTACGGTCCGACATTTATTCCCATTACAGCGTGGCCATGGGGATTTCGCGCGCGCGAGCGCCAGGAATGCGCGGGTGAGGACGAAAGTCACGGATATATAGCTATATAACGTTCGAGTGACGCGACTGGATATGGGCGACTCCAGCTTCCGATGCCTTCGACCTTATTTTTCGGGGATAGACGGAGGCACGCTTCTTGCAGCGAGATCGTGTGCTACTGTCTTAAAGATGTTTCGAGAGAATTTAGAGAGAGGATCGAAGTAGGCGAAGGCGAAGGACTTTAATGGAGTTCACGGTTGTTGATTTAAAGCTGAAAAGCTGTTGTAAATGTCTCGTCGATTTTATGAGATCGTGTCGCTAGTGCATTCTTCAGTTCTATATTAATAATCGTAGATTGGATTTGTTTATGGTTTTTATAGTATTGCAAGTATTAATCATATAGGAGAACTTTATGAAGAATACATTACAATAAGTCCGCTTATAATTTTCAAAGGCACTTCCCGAACTAAATTTAAACTAGGTCATAAAGTACAGATCAATATGATGTCGATCTTTTTTTTTCTGTACAGTAGATATACAATTTATAAATATACATTGCTATGCGATACTAAATATTTTTATTTTTTAATTAAATGTTAGTATTAAAATCGGAAATAAACAATTATAATATAATGCTGAAGTATCTATTCTATATGAGATATTCCTTGCGAAGTAATGTTGTGGAATAATTTATAGATATAAGGGATAGAAAAAAATCTGTAGAGTGTGAAAATATATATATATATATATATATATATATATATATATATAGTTGTCTAACCGTTAAAAAAATAAACTGTTCAAAAAGTAATATTATTGATGCTACGAATATTGTGAGAAATTGTCAACATTCAATTTTAAAATGCTATAAGGTAAATTTTAATATATATAAATTTTATGAAACTTGACACGATACAATTAATGTTTGAAAGATACATTTTAATAATATAAGTTGAGACCAATTTTATTCATAACATTAAACATCGATATTTTTTTAAATATTAAGAGTCTTAATTTATTAGTCATATAGACTTAAGCCAAAAATGCTAAATGCTAATAAAATATTAAAAATACTGAATCATTCTCCAAAGCTTCATCGTTTTAGTCGTTCAATACTTTAATTATTTTTAAATTGATATATGGAGCTATTATTCGAACACTTCATTACTAGCAATTTTTTCATTTCCTTCTTTTAAAGAATGAACATTTTCTATTCGGCTTTGCAAGTAGTAGGGCAGTTCGGTTAAGTGCGCGGGGTGGCGCGTTCTTATGCAATCTATGGGAATTGAACACTTAGCGCTCACCCTCTTTCTGAATATCTCGTTCCGAATTTCCGACTTCTTATCTTTCTCTCTTTGTCGCTTCATACAGCTGATGGAGCTTTCTATATTCGCAAAGACGTGAGTCCAAAGATAAGAGCTATCGCTCTGAGCTTTTTCCTCTTTATAACCTCCATCAGCGCTAGGGAAAATCAACGATTGTTGTATCTTCACTCCACCCTTTTATACTAAAAGTGAAATTTTATTGCTCCAATGACTGGTAGTACGATAGATGTAAATGAACATTTAAAATTTTTTTTTTAAATATCTCTTGCTTTTAGATAGCACAAGTTGTAATGGATGCAAATCAAAATTCAAAATAATTAGATCAAACTAGATGACGTTAACTGTTACAGTTGGATTGGTCGTTATCATCTGCATCGTAAAATAGATGCTATTAAAATTAGATAGTTAAGCCCAGATAGAGATTCATCTCTGATATATTTTACCACTTTATAGATGATCGTTAAAATTAGAATTGTAGTAATTTAGATTCTAGTAATTTGAATTGTAGTTTGTAATTGTATGAATATTCCAAGAATGAATTTTCAAAATCAATAATTAGAGAATTGTAATAGCTAGATTATTAATTTGTCTAATACATCATTCAAACTGCTTGCTATTATTAAATTTTTTGTTTTAAATTAGATAAAATTACTGAAAAGCATAATTTTGAATTACCTATTAAAGACAAAAATCATGTACACTTGCATTGTCAGTGCTACTATATTCGCAATATAGATTCATCAGAGTGCTGCATAATATATTACGTAGTTCGATAATAGAAACTGGAATGCATTTCCTTTATATGATTATTTTCGAGTTCGTGGAGCGACCTGAATATTGTACCACCAATTCACTTCACATTAAGAGCCGAAAAAGAGATAATTAGCATTGATTTAGACAGTGACCGAATTGAGAGCTTACTCGTGACATCTTTTGATAATCCAAATATTTTTTGTCTATACGGAAACAGATTTACATTAATCTTTTATGACACATTGACAACCGCTAATTTATCGGTTTTGTCCAAAGAGGAAATAGACAATCTCTCGATGCTTCGTTAAACTTGCAACCTTTTATTTAAAGAATCGTTTTTTAATCTGGTCAAACTGTGACAACGCCCGTCAAATTTACACAAGCCGTACGTGAATGCCTTCTGGAGGTTTCGCCGTGCTGCCGCTGCCGCTCGCCCGGGGGTAAGAATTTAATTTGGGGATTCATTTGCATCGAGTGACCGAATTACCCCGGCGCGAGAGCGCATGGATCGTCCCGCCGGCACCGAGTTTTCTCCTGTATAGCAGCGCATGATTAAGTTCTGAACAACACAAGGGACCGAAAGGTAGCTAACGCTGCGAGTGTGTGTCTCGTTCGCCAGTCTCCGACGAGATTGTTTTTTGGCCGGAATTACTTGTTAGCAATTTCAGTATTGTTTCGCGTGGTAGTTGATGTTATGGAACTAGTTTATTTTTTCATACTGGTATTAAAGAAAAAAAGTAATATTCGCAAATGAGAGTAGTATTAAACTTTTAGTATGACAAAATGAATTGAGTTGAAGTTCAATTTCTAATGGAGAAAATTAATTCGTATATCAGTATTAATATCTTATAAGTGCAACTTCATGCAACTGTCCATTTCAATGAGCTTCTATTATTTCGTAAGTTGATATTTTACAAGTTGATCTAAGCGTGGTCCAGTAAACCAAGGTTATTCCAGTTTCGCTCAGCATTACTTCATAAGCATCTACCTTAATTTTATTACCACCAAAAAGAATTCCACCTTTCGCCCATCCTCCACATTCCTCCAACATTTTTCGCATAAGCTCGTTCCATCACAATTTCGTCCTCTCCACCCATAAACCGACTCTCTCGCTCACCCTTTTACCTCGCGCTCCTCGGAATCCCGAAAAAAAGGCTCGGAGCCGATGCGCGCCGCGGCAGGGCCGTAAAGACAGTCGGGGCTCGCGGTAAATAAACGCCTTAAGTAGCCCCGGGGCCTGAATTTATAACCGCGCGTCAGTGTGTGTCGTCTCCGCGGCTCCTTTTTCTCCGCGCCCGGCGAATTGACTTGTTGCGCCTTTTTACGGCACGATCGCGCGCGCTCACGTTTAGTCTTCTTATTTCGCGCCGCGGCCGCGTTGATTCATATTCATTGAACGAGAGCTCGTTTTGCTCTCGGAGTTTTTATTTTGGACGGCGGCGGCCGACTGGCATTTTTTTTCGGCCGAGAGTCTTGAATGCGTTTCTATATATGCAAATGTTGCAGTTTAGGAAAGAAAGATCGGAGGTTTATTTGCTCTTGGTGTGGGGGATTTCTAACTGACATTATTATAGGGTTCGCTGTTATCGGAAAGAGCTTTGTGATGCGTGGACGGGATCAAGCAAATTAAATTAAAGGACTTTTATTTTTAGTTTTAAAACTATCTTATCTGTAAAGAATGATTATCGATGGAATCTATTAAGTGATTGCTTTTGAAATTATTGTTATTATTATTATCAAAATATTTTCAAACAATTTCTTTAAAAACTTCTTATTTATTAACGAATTTTCGAGTGATTTTTTAAATCGAATAAATTTGTACTTCAATGCTTTAATAAAAAAAAATCTACCAGATTGATAGAATCACAAAAATTGCCAGACACGAAAAAACTAACTTTCTTTTCAGTTTACTTCCAGTTACACATTCCAATAGAATAACCAATTTTCGAAAAATCGGCTCGAAAACTATTTATCCCCGCATCCTTTTAAAATCCACCCCGCCTCTTCCCACTCCAAAATGGATTAGTTTTCAACGTTCAATCCGCGGCCATTAGGTGCGAGCTCTCTTCCTGCGCTTGTTATAGAGCAAAAAAAATACGTTTCGCTGCACAGCGATAAAGTGAATTTTCCGAACGTCCGGCCCGTGTTTTTTCCTCCTCTGCGTTCAATTCCACGCGTCTCTTCCTCCCGGCCGGCAGATAGACGAGCTAAACGAGCCGGATGCAAAAGCGCCACGCTCGCTCGTCGCCGGATAAGTAATAGAAATGTCACGGACACGGCCTGCAGCAGAGAGAGAGAGAGAGGAAGAGTTGCACTCGTTTTTCCACAAGCGCGCAGCTTGGAAATCGCCGCGGGAATCGACTTTCCGAGAGTGGTAGACGTCTACTGCCTCCCCTGGCCAACGTCGGATGCGCGCACTCGATTTTTCAGCTACGCGCATCCTCGCGGCTCTGGCTTTTTTTTCCCTCTCGTCTCTCGTTTTCGACAGCACGTGGGGGGATGGACCTATTGGAGGACCAGCGCGTGCACGGCACTGATTTATTCCTGTTTATTCGCAGCGGTCGTTTGTAACGTTTGGCCTAATTTCGGTGCCGGGAGCAGGGAGCACGACGGGGAATCGAATTGATTCGTATTTACTTACTGGTTTGAAAATTCGATTGATGTTTTATTAGCTGAGTTTGTTCGTCGTTAAAACCAAATTACCAGCGATTTTTTTTTTTGGTAATTAATTATTAATGTTGCGAAGTGGTCGCAAAACAAAATCGACGAAAAATACATTTTAACAGGAAATAAATCATTAAGTATGTAAAACGGAAAATGTTCGATTAGCAGAAATGTATAAAAAATAAATCTACTGAATGAAAAAAAATTACTGAAATAAAATAAATGTTTATTCGGCTTGTACCATGTAGGATAGTAAATATTTATTTAACTCAAATAATATTTATTAATTTTTTAAAAAAGTGTAAAAAAACATATCAGGCAGTTTACGCATCCGAATTTTAAGTTTTTTTTCAGTAAATTTTCATTTCAAACCTCTCACAACAAACACGTAAACACACATCCACAAGTAAAAATTCCCATCCAAACGCCAGCCATCAAACCGCCCAATACCACAATACCGTACCGCTCACTACCGGTCGTACACACCCGGGCAATAATACCAGACCGAAAAATCAAAATACAGGCACTCTCAAGCAGCAGCGAGAGCGAGACAGACGCCCGCGTAGGCGCGCTTTCTCATGGAGCGCGCCCGAGCGCAAGAGAGACGGAGATTTCTTTATCATTCCCATCGGAGATCCTGGGTGGTATCTCGCCCGGCACACACACATCCATATATACATATATACGCTCGAGCGCGCGCGAGCGGCGCCTTCTTCGATTCCAATGAAGGTGTTAGCGCTGGTGCACACGCGCGCGCGCACGTATGTACACGGCTGGCGCGCGCCCGAATCGTGAGAGCGCGAGCGCGGGGTTAAAAGGCCTTTGGTATGCGAGAGGAGAGCGTGGGCGGTTGGTCCAGAGTGGGCGCGTGCGAGCGAGCGAGAGCTTCTCTGTCTCGATTCTTCTCGCCTCCCTTCTCTTGCTTCTTTGCTTCCTTCTTACTTTTTTCCTGCGAGTGTATATATATTTCTGCGTCTCCTGATTCCACGTCGTTCTTTATTGTGCGCTCTTTTATTCGCCGAGCGCTGTGTTTTCGTTCGAGTTGGTTATTGTATAGGGTTAGGTTTGCAGGCGCGCTGCTCTTTGTGATTGTCGGTGAGCGGCCGTTTGTTTTCGCTTGGTTTTGATGTGATGAATCTGGTATATGTGGTAGCGTGACTATGAGAGGTAGATGGGA
>JAPYZA010012502.1:0-10335 GCA_030522685.1 Eupelmus azureus | reverse complement strand
CAGTATCAAACCGTATTTTATACCACGAGAGCCGAAAAATCATCTTAAAGTTATCATTTTGAGGTTAGAGTGGTATAAATGTATGGATGGCCAAATAATATAGGCTGCTAAAGATTGAGATAATAATAAAGTGAGAAATCGTATTGTCAGTATATATATCGCAATATTTTAACTATTTTTAATGCAAAAGCAATCTTTAATAATATCTTATATTTAATATTTTTTGCATATTCATTATTTGGATTTCACAACTTTCTTAAGAGGAGAAAGCTTTTATAATGAGATCTCATTATCGAGGAACTTTATTTTTTGTACCGATAGTACATCGAGCTGTGTGTTTCTAACAAGCAAAATCCAAGATCAAAAAGTTTTTTAACAGAAGTGCTAACATTAGTCACAGTGTAGTCTCAATTTCTGTATAGCTCACAGAGTGTAGCGATGTATTAGATTGATTGACGAAATTTTACACAGCATATATATAACGGTTGACTAAATTGTAGAAATAAATAAAAAAGAAAATACTAAAAACATCTGTTACGAATACAAAAACTCACATTACATAAAATCTATTAATAGAATTGTGACGAATATTTTTGGATAATAGGTGTGAATGAAGTAAAAAATATAGGTCTCTAACAATTTTAGAGTGGGAACTAACTCCATAAGAGTTAAATTTCACTCTTTGATGCTCTCACATAAAATGATTCTGATTAGAGCGAATTAGAATAAAATCTTTGCTGCGCTTATTTATTTCTGTAACCTAAAAGTTGAAATTTTGTTTGCCATCGTAGCTAGCGTATCGTCTAGAAAATTAAGAATAAGATAAATTTTTTATGTAATATAATGGCACAATATTTGGGCTTAGAATAGTAGCCTATCCCTCTAAAATTATATAAGGGTAGTTCTATGGGAAATCGAGAGGCAGAAAAGTTTTTTCTGAAAATGTACAAATATATTATCCTTGGGTCCATGAAGCTGGTGCATAATTTTTTTATTTACAAATGTATATATCATAAAAATTGTTGAAGTAATTTAAGGTCAAAGTTTGGCCACAAGTCAGTTCTTTTTATTTTTGGATTAACTTTAATTTTAGTATTATCTATTATAATGATCAAATTTGTAAAATTTGTATAAAACCTTTTGTTTGCAAATGTCATCAAAAGTTTATCTTATTCTTAATTTGGTTAATTGAAGTCATGAGCTTACTACTTACTACTAAGAAAAAAATATAATTATTAGGAAGCAATTAATCGCTCTACAGAGAGACATTCAAAGTTTCAAATATCTTACTCTAAAAATATCAACGAAATAGAATTGAGAAATTCGCTCTATTAGAATGGGATTTAACTCTAAATTATTCTAACTTATTTAAAGAGTAGCGATCTCACTCTCAAAATGTTAGAAATTCCTACCTGACAATTAACTGTATAAAAGGCACGGACACCCCAGACATTCGCTCTGCCTACTTGCCATTGGGACGCTGCCGTGCCTCTTGACATAATTTTAACCATATTCAGTGAATAGAAAACATGAGGACATTATTTGCATTTTAAATGTTTCTATATTTTATATGCATTGTAACGAATTTATGTTCGATAAATCAATGAAAATTTAGAGAGGAGAGGAGGACTCGAAAAAAAGGGCACGGCTTTACTCGGCTGGAAATTGAACCCAGGACCTTTCCATTTTCGCGATGGATGCTCTTCCCACTAAGCTACCGATGCCTGTGCACATTTCTTTTCGAGTCGTCCTCATATCGCCAACGTGATGACGCGTGCATTTTTCTGCTTACGCACCATCCGTGACACGTCCGAAGCCGCGACAAGGTCGACCCCGACGTACAGAAATCTAGCTTACCGCTGAGAGCGCGAGTACGACCGCTGGATGGAAGCCCCAACCGCCAACCTCGCTTCCATCCCACACCTAGCACCAATGTAACGAATTTATATTCGATAAATCAATAAAAATTTAGAAAGGAGAGGAGGACTCGAAAAAAAGGGCACGGCTTTACTCGGCTGGGAAATGAACCCAGGACCTTCCATTTTCGCGATGGATGCTCTTCCCACTAAGCTGTACCGATGCATGTGCACTACATTTTTTTTTCGAGTCGTCCTCATATCGTCAATGTGATGACGCGTGCATTTTTCTGCTTACGCGACATCCGTGACAGCATTATTGATTAAAGAAATATGTAATTTTATCGAATAGTAATGTAACGAAAATTGTAATAGTATTTAATAACTAAATCTAAAATGTTAAAGACTATGATCATTTTAAGAGATTACACCCGGAATGAAACTGCTGCTGTTACATAGCTTAAAGTAGTTTTGACAACCTGAAAAGAAACGTTTTACAATATATCGTTTCCTGTTTTTTTCGTACTTATCCAATTAAATGATTCTTACAGATCCGAAGTTTTCAAAATTCATAACATATAATCCTCCAGCAGTAAATGTACAAGGTTTAATGCATCTTGTCATAAGGATATGTAGTAAGACCTTTTCTCTGTGTGAAATGTTATACCATTCACTCATGTAACTGATGAAAAAAAGAAATTTAATATTTATTATAGTAATTTATTTCAAAATGAGCAATATTTAGGAGAAACTTGTAGCTAATCAAATTATTATTTCTTAAAATATTTTATTTTTTGCATCGCTGTATATTATCAGATTTGAAATGCGATTTATGATATCTAAGTACGTATTGGACAATTTAAATTATTCCACAAATTTACAACAGACAGAGGCAAATACGTAACCTGGTAAATAAGATTCAGGGTATGGTATAAATAATATTCAAACATAATTTCTTTTGTTGTGGAGAATAAAGCTTTTACGTATTCAACCAACTATCAACGTTTCATTTAACCATTTCATAATGTACATGTTTGCCTCATAACATGTTAAGCGCGCGTACTCATTTGTATACACACCTACTCAGAGAATTCAAAATAAAATATTTAGAACTTTTATCAATTCAAAACAATAGAAATTAAAATAATATAATAGTAGCTCATTTTCAGAAAGTGCTCGTCTTTATATTTTACATTTATAGGTATCAGATATCGCATTCGAAAATTTAATCATACATCGTTTTCTAAAAATAGAAATCCTCTTTGATCATTCATTAAATTTAATGGTTTCATTTGAATATAACTGATTCTAAAATATTAATATTTATGTTAAAAAAATTAATAAATTACATAGATACAAATAGATCTTCACTATGTTTTAGGAGTAGTTCACCAATCATAACACCTTTATAAAAACTGCTAATGGCCTATGTAGGAAATAAATAATGTATTTAATATAATTGAGTAATAAGTATTTTTAATTAAATACAATTAATTACCACTACAGCTGCCGAACTTATAAACACGACTGTACAGCAAATTATTGCGAGAAATAAAGTAGAATATGATGTTTCGAGTAGATCAATGAACCTATATAGTTAAAAAATAATATTATTATGTAAGTTTGATGAATACTTTATTTTTAAAATACATAAGTTCGTTAAAAAAGTGTTATATTTTTTTATTAAGAAAAAAATTATGTACAGAGAAAGATATTACACTAATTCGTGTTAAAATACAATGTAACATTGTCATGATATAAGTGAATAACTTAACCAAAAAAAAATTAAATTTCAGAAAACAAGTTTTTATTTGCTACTATCTTATTATAATTAAAAAACTGCTACAATTCTATTGGTACTTAACTGCCTGAAACTTAATTTACTCATTCAACTTTATTTATTTATTTATTTAAAGCCAAAGTAAGTAAAATATTATAATAGTAACATTATAAGTAAAAATTATTTAGCGTTTGACAATAGATTACAAAATAAATTATAAATGTTACCTTTATTATTAAAAGTGAAACATTATGTTATAATATAAAAAAATTTTTACTTTTATTATATATAGTCACAATTCAAAAAACAAATATTTAAAAATTTTTTAAAAATTTTTTAAATATTAAAACTTGATCAAAAACTTAAGAAACTAAATTCTTATATAGGTCGTATACAATCGATCTGTTTTCAAAATAAAAAATATGTTATAAATATATTTTTCCATACGGCGTGCGGGAAGTTTGTTTTCCCGCACGCTCGGTCGGAAACACATGCGTTAAAACAAGCTTTCCGCACTTCGTGTCAAAAAATTATGTACGATACATGGGCGATAATAGTTATTTTCGATACAAGGGCGGGAAAGCGATTTTATAAAAAGGTCACACAAGGTTGAAATTACTTTCTCTCTCGAGTATCGAATACAATTTTTCCGTACGATGTGTGTAAAGCTCGTTTTAGCGCTACGCATTTTTCCAAGCGGGCGGAAAAATGAGTTTTGCGCCCGGAGGGCGGAAAAGGGATTTTAACCTCGTGTAAACTTTCCGCACTCGCTTCGTTCGTGCGTAAATGTCCACGCGAGGTTAAAATCATTTTACCGCACTTGTGTCGTAAATAACTAAAACCTCAACTATCTCTAACTCTATTTATATAAATATAGTTATTAAAAAATAGTCTTTAATGAATCAAACTTTTGTAAAATTATTTTTCACCATACCCTGGCCGAAAGTAGCACTTTCGCTCCCGGCTCAAAATTATGAAAGTGGTATTTTCGGCCCGGGTATGGTGAAAAATAGTATACGCACCATGGGAGGAAATAAAGAAAGCCTCAAATCGCATGTTTATCGACAATTTACATGCAATCTGCGACATTCTTTATTTTTTGCTCCCTAGGTGCGTAATATACTATATTTAATGCTAATGTTTCAAGAGGTTGACAACTCTTGTCTTCAGGACTAAAATAAAAGAAATAGAATATAATTTTACTTTTTTATAAATTTTATTATAATTTTTTCGAGATTTTTAGATTGTTTGTGGGATTTTTTAGTTAATAGTAGTAGTAGTAGTTTTAGTTAATAGTATATTACGTACCTGGGGCGGAAGGTAACTATTTAGCTCGTGTGACATTTTTCAAAGCCACACGAGATAGATAATCACCTTTCGTAACAGGTACCTAAAATTACAATGCCAACATGTAAAACCATATAAATAAAGAATAAATAATCACGATTCATGCTTTCGAAATATCTAAAGTAAATTATAAAAAATAAAGAAAATAGTAGATTTAAAAGGTATCAATGTGGGACGATGAGTTAGAAATAAAATGAAAGTTATGCGAAGTGAATTATTCTGAGAACAAACTACTTGAGAAAATAAAAATGAAAAATAAATGAAGTTAAAAACAGAATCGAGTCGTTTTTTTCCAAGAAGCTACATGTTCACTTTCCTAATTATTACTTAACTGCAAGACATCTTTATGCAGATACACAGCTTGAATAATTGAACTGTTTTCAGAGTTAGATTTTAATTTACGAAACTTAGTTGCTTCTATAATACGGTGCCTGAAAACAATAAACTATTGTAAATAAAGACAAAGTGTTAAAAATAAAAAAAATTTAAATAAACTATCTTAAAATGGCTTTAGCATTCATTATGTTAATTATTATGTATTTTTTTAAGTTTTTAATTTCTTTTCATATCGCATATCTGTTAAATGTTTTTATTAAATACAATTCTATTTTAGAAATTAATTATGTATAAAAAATATTATTTAAATAATCAACTATTTCTGAATAATATTTAAAAAAAACTTACTTTATAATAGATAAAGTACCAACAGTTTGCTGAGTCATCGTCTCGTAAGTAGTGTCAATGCTACTGTTTACAATCAAAACAACAACGGTGACCACACAAAAATACAAATAGATTGTATAGTAATTCTCGTATGGATCTATTAAATATTCTCCTTTTAAAATAACTATTTTATTTCGAGTTTCGTTTAAGGGGAAAATTAAATCAAGAAAGACAGGTAGCAATGGTAATTGACTAGATACAATTCCAGAGATCGATATGTATACTGAAAATTCGATCATTTATAACAAAATTGAATTTTAAATTTTAATGTTAAATAAAATTAAAGAAGTGTTTTCTGATAAAAGTAAATATACTTCTATTAATATCATAAAATACTAGAAGTATCTAAAATAGTTTTGTACTGTATTATTGATCGAATGAAAACTTATTGACTTTATCTAAGATATTAATTTTAAAATCATTGTGTTGTTATAGTTTTTAATTTTATTTTATCAGAAATACTTCTTACATAAATATAATAATATACCAAGATAAATATTAATCTTCAGTTTTCCTATCTCTGCATATTTTATCAAAATACTTCGTTCTGTAGGATCTGTCAATGTTAACCAATTTACTGCCAATTGCTCATATATTTTTTTGAACTGTCAAAATAATTAATATATGTAATATCTATTTAATTTCAGACATTTTAATAAAGATTCCTCACAAATACCTTATCTGCAGATGAAGCTGTAATAAGAAATTTTAAAAATAACATAAATGCTAGGGTTGTAGCTAGTAGGTTTTCACAAAATATATCTATATCTTTACTGTACCATATCCTCATACCGTTAATCTAAATATATAATATATTTTTTTTTTTTGATATTAATATTTTTAATTTTTCCTTAAAATATCTATTTTTTATGTTTAAACATTATTTATATCATTAAATAGTTAAAAAGAATTTTTAGATCTAATATATGCAAATATTTATACGATACAACTAACAAGGAGGGGCCAGAGTGAACGAAAAAAGGATTTCAACGAAGCATTGAGGATCTATTTCTGACATCTAAAAATAAATTCCAATACCGATAATTCAATTAAATTGGTCCTTCTTTTCTAGGCATAAGCTATCTAATTTCAAATATGTGTTATTGTCTTGAAAATTTGTCATCTTTATTGACCATAACTTTTTAAATATTCGGTGTTACGGAAAACAGAGAAAAAAGCTTCTATTTAAGCTTATTTTTGTAAAAAAATGGATTATTATTATTATTATTATTATTATTATTATTACTTGTTTGAAATATAATAAAGAAAATATTCGAAATACTAAAAATGTTATGTTTATTAATTAAAAATAAATTGAAAATAAATTAAAAAAAAATAAAATAGAAACAATAAAAATAATAGTATATTATGCCACGTGGGAGGTAAAGAAATGGCGTGTCCATAGCACGTGTAAATTGCTACCCGAGCCGAAGGCGAGGGTGGTAAACACGTGCTACGGGGTCACCATTTTACCTCCCGAGTTGCATATGCTATTTTTTGCAATACCTAGGGTAAATTGCACATTCAATTTCCGGCGCCGGGAGATAATGTGGTACTTTTACCCAAGGTGTTGCAAAAAATAAATCAATAAATTAAAAATTATTTATATAATTTTTGCTGAAAACTTACAAAAGGAAAAAAGAAAAACATATAAACAGTATAGATGAAAATACGTCGAAATCTGCTTTGAATTCTATTGCCATATGGCCATAAACCTACTGAAATCTGAAGCTTTTTCGACATATTAAAGTAACGATCATCATAAACTTTTTCGATTTCACTCAAATCCATTATATTAACATTTTTGTATAATATATTTTGTATAATACTCTTTGCAACTGAGTCAAAATACAACTGATGCTGCCAATGGATTATTATTTTTCTAGAGTGGGGAGTGTAGAAGGAAAAATATAATAATTATGTATTAGAATTATCATAGATTATGAAATTGTGTTATTGTATATACATATATTATTTTTACATTCCGATTACCGTAATTATGAACTATAAAACAACTAATCTAGTTTTAGTAGTGAAGTTGATAAAAGTTTACATTTTATATTAAAAATTGTAAAAATAATTTTACTAAATAATGGATCGGTTACGTTATTTTATTAATAATATCAATATTATATTTGCATGATTTTTATAAGATTTATTTAAAAATTAAGTACAGTTTCATTAAAAATATTTAGTAAAGCAATATCAGGTAACCGTATCTAAGTAGCACTACGTGTTAGAAAAAATTATTATAAAGATAATACAAAGAGTATCCTCCGTTAAGATAGGCAAAATGCCCCCTTCGGGGGTTTTAAAACTGACTTAATAGGATGACTTCATAGTATTTAATATGAGGTTTAGATCATAAACTAAAAACAATCGATTTATATATATAATTTTTTTCTCCGCGAAAATAAATAATTTTATTTTAAAAAACTCATACGTTTAAATCTTACAAAACTAATTTTCGACAATTTTAGCCAAGACAATCTCAAAATGCAGATTTTCTTACCTAAAAATATTCCTAAAATATTCAAATTCAAATTCCAATAACTTTGCTGAGAAAAGGTTTGCAAGTGATTTTCTTTTTCTAAAAATCTTAATCTATTATCATGAACACTGGATGAGTCTGGATCACGGTGAAAAGACACAAAGAACTTTTATTTTTAGGATTTTTCAACGTTTTTTTTGCCTCCTCCAGTGTTTCGCAAATTATTTTTAGAGAAAAACTAATTATTTCATTGAATTTTAGGCAAAAAAATACATCGAAAACATATATGATATCTTCAAGACATTTTTGGCTTTTTCCAAAAATGGCTGAAAAAAAACAACCAAAAATAGTCTTGAAATATTTTGAAATAATTGTCTTACAACCAGATCGGAGGATCACCGGTCTCCGTATGGTTTTACAACGGTATAAGGAGCTTAATCTGTAGAAAAAGGTGCGGCTGGCAAATGCCTATGATGTCGGATCTAAAAATATAATTTAAAAATCATTTAAAAAACATATTGATATTATTCTAACCTCAGAATCATGTCTTTTCCGTTATTTTTTTAGTTCCTTTGATATACAATACAGAAAAATAAGAGCTAAATAGTCAACTTCCACATCCGTGATTCGTAACAATTCCGTCTGCCGAAATGTTCAATTGAATTTTTGAAAATGTTTGAAGTAAGGATAGTCACGTCGTGTTTAACAGTAAAAAGAGTAAAAGGCGATCAAAAGGAAAAGAAAGAAAGAATGTAAAAACGAATGAAACATAATAGAGTGTTTTTTTATAACCTTACACAAATAAAAATTCAAAAATTTAAATTAAAACATTGCGATAGATAGAGCTGTGACCAAGTGTACTATTTAAAAAGGCCGCCGAATCTCGTTTATGCGGCCAACTTCAGGTTAGGTACTATTACTTTTATTTTAATTACCATGTATAAAAACTTATTTGAGGGTGATTCTGAGAGTGCCGTGGCATAAGTAAATTGTTATCTGAATCTTGCAAGAAAGCGCTATTTACGCCACGGAAAAGAGTGCGGTTAGTGCGAATTTATTTCACGGAGTGCTATAAAATAATGAATTGTGTTTCCTACAATTGACGTGTCATACGAAAAGCACTTTCAAAATTTAACCCATTTAATATATTCGTATGAAATTTGGAAAGTGCTAGTTTTTGTATGGTATTTATGACGAAATTACAATCGATAAATTAAGATCGAGAATTTGAGATGTAAAAGAATGTACATAAATATAATAGAAGTAATGAAATGTAATTTATAGTTGCTATTATTATTGTTAATATTATTAATTAGCAAATGTCATTAAATTTATATCTTTTTCTACAAAAATTACCAACATATTTGTGGTTAATTCTGACTAAACGAGAAATTGAATAGATCATTTCATTAATAAAAACTACGGATTTGTATTGATGGATAGTAATTAATTAAGAAACTGATAGTTTATTATAATTTTAATAACGTTAACAATGGTATAATTTTCCAAACATAATCTGTAAATGTTTACTAACTATGTGATCATACAAAGATAAAATTTTATCGAGATTGTACATTACCTTAAGGTTACTTTTTAGATTTTTATTATCTTTATAATTTTTTTTCTTAACTCATAATGGTGCTTTCATATGGTTACCTTATCTAATTGTCTTATTAATATTTTTAATAAACAATGTATTTAATTTTTAAATAAGTCTTGTAGAAATCATGAAAATATAATCTTAATAATTAAGCACAACCAATCCATTTTTTGGTTTTCTTAAAGTCTCATAAGTACCAATTTATTTATGATACTAAATTACTGTTTAGTAATGTATTTAATTTAAATTTTTTTTTTACTGTTTAGATTTATTAATAAGACTGATGTGTTTATTAAAAACTTGCTTTAAACAAGAATAAATTTTACTTTTGTTAATAAAAAATATTTTAACTTTTATAAAATAAATTGAAACTCTTATCAAACTCACTAGCTTCTGAAGGTAGATTAGCTGTCTGGCAGTCCATAATTGCAATAATCGGACTGTAGAAATAATATATGTATATAAAATAGCATAATGTCATAATCTATAATAATTCTAAATAGAGGTAGTGCAATATGTAATCAAGTTATTATATTTC
>JAPYZA010012492.1:0-12999 GCA_030522685.1 Eupelmus azureus | reverse complement strand
GAAGCAGCAGATATGCCAGTGGGCATATTTAGACCTGCTATTGGTTAGTACATTAACACGCATGTTTTATAACTATGGAAGTATTCTAAGAGTCATAAAGGCATAAATTATATCCTTTATGTTAATTGAGTTGCTACGCTTCGATCACAGTGACTTTAATGACTCTAGAATTCGGGAAGTCCAAAAATGTACTGTTGTCTTAACGGTAATTTTTACTGTTAAAAAAATAAGATATATTTCTAAAATCTACTAATTCAGTCGCGAATTTGTGTAAAAATTAAATAAAGGTTCTTATCTTTTGGTATTCCCAATTGCATATATTAGTTGCAAATTCAACACGGTTGCTTACTGTTAATTCAAAGTCACCTTAAATTTGGCAATTAACTTTTTTCTATATTATTTTAAATTAAATCAACATAAAAACTTCATGTAAGTTTTTATTTATTTTCCATTTTTCCATTAACAACACAACTAAATCTTTTATTTTTTTACAACAACAAATAATAAACCCATAAGTAAAAAGCCGATCAAATACAGCAACCACAAAGTAAATCGACATAAAAATACAGCAATACTAATCCATTAATCAACACCACAGTAATCTCAACGTACCAGGAGCCGATCCGCGGTTGGATCGACAATATGTACGGACCAACCGGAGTAGCCGCTGGTGCAGGCACTGGACTGCTGCGTACGCTACACTGCGTCGGCTCGATGAAGGCCAACGTCGTCCCCGGTGACATGACCGTTAACGCGCTCGTCGCCAGCGCCTGGGATGTCGCTAATATCAGAAAGTGAGTGTCTGAGTTGTTGTTGCATTCTGATGCAACGGAAACCAGTTTTATTGTAAAAAGAATTAGATTGCCAGGGGATCGAGTTTTTTAGGATACACTTTTTGAACCAGGCTTTAATCAGATTAAATGCTTGCTTAGTATGCAGGACGAGTGCCGTTATATTAAATTATGGCAAGTTATATTTAGTAATCGTGTTGTGATAAAATAGCTTGTTTTGGTGATTCATACAATTGCCAGACCAGACAAATAAAGTTGTCTTACTACTCTTTATAGAACCGCTTACTGTCTTGCACATAACTTCTTTTGTGTCACATTATTTCAAGTCTTTTAATAATGTTCAAATGAATCACTTCCAGAAACAACAAAAACAGCAATGAAATCCCCATCTACAATTACGTGTCAAAAGACAACCCGATCACGTGGGACGACCTCAAAGTTCTATCCGCTAAGTACGGCCTGGAAATGCCAACGACGCGAGCTGTCTGGTACTATAGTTTCAGGAACACCAACAACAAATTTCTCCACATGTTCTACATCTACTTCTTGCATCTGTTGCCGGCCTTGCTCGTCGACACAGTCACTGTCTGCGTTGGAAAGCAGCCAAGGTAAGGAAAAGCATTCCAAACTTTGAAATTCTTCTTCAATAAAAGAGACGCTCATATTAACGTTGAAATTTTGTTTACAGAATGTTAAAAGTCTACAAGAAGATTCACAAGTTCATGGAAGTCCTGAACTACTTTACCACGCGGGAGTGGGATTTCACAAATGAGCATGTCCTTAATATGATGGACAAATTAAATGTTAAGGATCGAAACCTTTTCTTCATGGACATGCGGGAGGTTGTCTGGGACATCTATTTCCAAAACTATATGAGGGGTATTAGAGTGTATCTCATCAAGGATCCACTTGAAACGCTGCCCCAAGCCAGAATTAAGTGGCAGAGGTATGTATTGTGATTACGAAAAATGCAATTTTCTAAATCTTTTTGAAGTTGAAACAGTACTTAAAAAATTGTTTTGCGTGAAAGACATACATCATTAAAAAGATCTAAAATTAAAGGTTTTACAGTCCACTCAAATTTGTTTATTTTCGAAAAGATAATACCGAAATAGAATTACAAAATTTAAATTACAAGGGTAATATTATATGATTGCAATCGATCTCATGTTATTTGTAACTGATTCACAAAAAGTAACTATACAAATTTTTCCATTAACACTGCAAATTATCGATACAAGAAGTTATCAAATGGTAAAACGTATTTCCTTTTTATTATAATCTATTTACACATATTTCTTAAGAATCGAACATTACTAAAGTTATACTTATTTAATATATTATATTTGTAATATCTTATTTCAAATTTTATTAGTTTTTTTGAAAAAAATATTATTTTTAATTTTTAATTTAATTTATTATTCTTTCAAACTGCTGCAAACATTTTTATTATTACGTAGACGAATATATCAACATGTGAAAAAAATTTACCAATATTGTAAATAGGTATCGTTTAAAAAAATATTTTCCAATATTTTTTCATAAAGCGAAATGATCTTTAGTATGCCAGTAGTTTCGAGGGCATAGTCAACTCACGTAATAAACATGTAAAATATATAATTAATTATATAAAAGCACATATCGAATACAGAATGTATGAAATTTTTTGTTAATATCCATTCGAGACACTATACTTGATGCCATAATATTATATTATTAAAATATCTTTCAAAGTCGCAAAAAAGAATAATGATATGGAGGGTTCAAAGCCAAAGGAGATCAAGTCCAGTTTTACATGTTCTTAAGAAAATGCAGTAGTGTAGCTAAATAATGTTTAATTCAAAAGATGAATATACATATTTTGTACATAAATAACGTTTGGACAGTACAGAATCCAAGGATAACTAAGTCTGTAATTTTGAAATTTTAGAAATATAGACTTTTCTTCATTAAAAAAAGTCCGTTTTTCAAAATAGACTTGGCTCCCATTGGTACTGAGCCCTCCACATATATGCCTTCATTGCAAAAAAGTATTAACATAAGTTGAATAGTTTTTACTGAGCAATCAATTTCACAACACACTCCACTAAAAAAAACCCTATAATAATGATAGATTTAAACTAAACAATAAATTTTAAACCTTCTTTTTCTGCTTAATTACAGAATGTACTGGGTCCACCAAGCTCTGAAGGTTCTTCTGGGCTACGCAGCTCTGAGGTTCAGCTGGTTCGTCCTCAACAAAGTAGTGTCGGCTATTTGGTAGTAGTCCGCCGGAAATGCCAGGACGCCCTGTAACAGCGTCAAGCATCACACATCGCGATCAAAGCGCGATTTCATTCGGGCTGGCCGATTGGGTTGACGCAACCAGTCGATGCGATCGGCCAAGACACATCATACACGCATTACATTAATCTAGATCAGCGTTACTTTTAGCCGGCTGCTCAGTTATCGGCATTCCGTCAGACGCTCGCCGGCCGTCGAGAAACCTGGAGAATGCGGATAGTGCCGTATTTAAAATGTACCTAGGTTAGGATGAAATCAGGCGCTACGTCAGGAGACGTAGGAAGCTGCAAGGATATCGAATCTCTGCTGTTGCTTGTGAAATATTTGGCAGTAGATGAGGAGATGTCAAGAGGAGAAGCTCGTCGAATTTTCAAACTCGACCGGGGACTATATGAGTTTACGAATAAATAAAACACTGTACATTGTTATATGTTTTCTTTCATGAGTATAAAGAAAATTTACCAAATTAGGGGTATGTTGTCAACGCAATATGCGACGTAGAATTTAGTTTTTTTGTATATGGATTATTTATATTAAATCAAACCATTTTTTTTAAAATGCTGTTTTCATTTATTTCTTTATATTATTACCTTATGAAAATTTTCGTTGATTATGGTATATGTAAATGCTAGTTGGTATAGTAACTAGTTACGTTATTCTTAAATCTCTCTAATTGAAATAACAGGTTTTTTATTTAATCGTAATAAGAATATTAAATAAAACTATTCGTTAAAAATACGTAACAGTTTTCATAACATTCAAAACTTGTTTAATTATTGGAAATTTCCAATCACACTTAAAGTTAAAGAATACTGCATGGAAATATTCTATGGAAATTTATTTTTTTTTATTGAGCTTCTGAAACCCATTTAAAGCATATGTAAATTTATATATTCATAAATTGTTATAAAATTTTATCTTTGTTACTATCATTTTTATATCAAGTAATTTAAAAGCCAAAAAATACTGTTTTCAAAAATTAAATGAGTTCTTTAATTACGGTTGCTGAAGACACAAATTGCAAAATATTTATGTATGGTACAGCAATCTATAGAAAAAACAAGTCACAATTCTATTTATACATAAAACATTTGTGGTTATGATTCACGCGTTGAGTTTTACCATCTATAAAGAACAAAAAGATGTAGACAAAGCAATTGCACGTGTATCCAGTCAAGATCCGATGTATCTTTTAGTAATTAAAATAATTAAACGTTACGTCACTAGATAAAAGGTTAATTTTCATATCATTGGATAACTTTAATAATCCATAATCTTAGGATCCATAAAAAAAAAGAACTCAATCATTAATCATCCGTTCAATTCCAAACCCTAAGAGAAACTAGACGACTCTTTAAGAGCCTTTATAAACGCACCTTACATAATGGAGACCGCAAAAACGGAGATTCTAAACTCTCTATGTATTCCTTTCTTTTTTGAAAGTAACTTTTACTTTACCGTCATTGTAAACATCACCGCAATGAAACATGATTTAAGAAGCCTCCTACGCCAGGCGAAATGAGCGGCAGCCAACAGCTGGCTCGCGACGATTTATCAACGTTCGGCGCGAATTGCACTTTGGTCACGATCTCATGAATCTGCGGGTGTAAAGGCACGATTTAGCTCGCGGAGCACGCGCCTGATCGATTAATAGAGATCTACGGTATAACTAATACACAACAGCCGAAGCCTCCAAGGACGCTTCGACGCCTCGCGTGTGTGTATCTGATTCCCTCCTCAGGTATTCGGTCGTATTAAGGCTATGTAAAACCTTTTCTTTTTTTAGGTCGTGTCAGAATGTTCGGCGAATCAAAACAATGATCAATGAAACATTGTTTGCACGTGATTCTGTATTGGTCTTTTCGAAAATAGTGGTGTTTAATTAATCAAAACTTTTTTGATTAAAAACAATAAATGAAAACAGGTTATTGTTTATATTATTACATACAATGTTTTAACATTATCATTAATTTTCCATTGAATTAAGGAATATTTTTTACAATGTAAAGTAAACATTTTTTTCAGTTTATGGAAAAAACTACATTTTAATCTTTCTACTACGTCACATTCGTATACTCTGCCTAAACAAAATATTCTAATCTTCAAAAGATCGAAAAATTTAATGAATTCATCAAGGTCTTCATCGTTAATTTTATTTCTATCAAAAAAGGTATAAAGTCGTGTTACGTGACAAAATAGTTATTTTCGATACAAGTGCGAGAAATTGATTTCAATCTTCTGTGGAATTTTGCACCTAAACGAGGCGAAGGTGAAAAATTCAGACGACGTTAAAATTACTTTCTTGCCAATGTATCGAAGAATATTTTTTGAAAACTAAGTTCGTTAAACTTGACTTTTTGCTAAACATGTGATTTACACACCTATTTGACATAACGCGCAAAGTAAAGAAATTTTATTCTGCGTACTAGTGCGTTAAGAACTTTACTGTTTCCAATTTTCGTAAAACCAAAAGTTTAGCACACTTATAACTTACGCGAAATAGAATATTTGGATATGAGTGCGAGAAAGTGATTTGAGCCCTTCGTGGACGTTTGACCCTGAGCAAAGGGTGAAAAGGCCACGCAAGGTTGAAATCACCTTTTCGCTCATGTTTTTTGATACATGATCATCGAACTATATTTTTTATACAACGTGCACAAAGCGAGATTTAGCATGCGCTTTTTTGTTCAAGAAATTTGATTTTAGTGATTCCAGTTTTAAAAAATAGTATACACCACATGTATATTCAGCAGTTGTTTCAAGCGCGGGTAATAACTTATGATAGAAATGATGATTTAATAATATTATTTAATTATATTCAAAAATTATAAAAAACAAATCTTATTAACAATTATTTGTAATCGATTAAAAATTATAGTAACGAATTATTAAAAATTAACTTAATAAATTATTGTTTTAAATTCATTTTAATATGAAGATTTAATTATTTTGAATTTTTAAGATACTATTACTATTCCTGAAAGTTATACCAAATATATGGGAAATAAACACTAGTATAGCATTTAAATAAAATAGTCTTTAACAAATTATAAAATTATTTTAACTATTTGAAAAACGTAACGATCCATAGACTCTGAATTTACTTATGTATTTTAAAGTGAATTCTACACACATAAGTAATCTAATAATAATTATTTATTAATTTTTTTAAACAGTTATCCACAGTATCTGTAGTGCTACTTTAAAGATAAACGGAGTAAAAAGATCAACATTAGCATATAATTTGTTATATGTACCATATAGTTATCAAGAAAGATAAACATTTATTAAAAGGGGAAGGTTGTTACGTGACAAATAGTTTAAATATTTTTTATTTGTACTGATTTATAAAAACTATAAGATACTATTAAAACACCAATAAAAATTAAAACGTAGTATAAAGGTAATTAATGGTAATTTTTTCGTTCCTACGATGTAAAAAAGCTTCGTCGTTAGAAAAAGTTTGCCACAACATCCGATCACGCCAAAATGAAAACTATCCTGCGTGACCAAGGCATAGCTAAAAAGCGCAAAGATACCGATTTCGCGAAAAATCAATGCAAGCACCAACGAGCGGAATAACACGTAGAGATTGAAAATTTTAAGATTACTAAAACTAACATTTTGAATCTATTGTGTTTTTTTTTACTTTGAAATATACATAATACTGATAGTAACTTTAATTTTTAATATTGAATTTCTAGTCACTGCAAACCTGTTCAGTTCTGTTCGTCTCTGTTACAGATCTGTTTAGTACAATCTACCCTCATTCCTACATAAAATAAATAACGTTTTCAATAAGTTAAATGAGCCCACAGTCACCTGGCAATTCTCAATTTAAATCCCTCGCCACTTGCTACACGAGAGCGGGCTTCGGTTAATGGCTTTCCATTAACGCGCCCCGCAGCAGCTCGTGACGATTTCTCCGGGATTTAGCGCATTTCTTCACGCGGCCACAGCAGCGGACTATTGGCAGTTTACATAACCCTCGTAGTTCAAAAGCGAAAGTAATTCACGAGGAGTGCGCCAGCCGACCCGCAAAAGCCGATCAGAAACGACACGCAACCCACGCGTTCGCGGCGCTCCTGGTTATTTACGACGTCGGAAATTGAATGGGATAATAATTTGGAGCTGAAGAAATTGAATGCTGTGGATTGAAAATTTTTTTTTTATTGTCGCTATGTTAATGCTTGTTTTGAGTCTTTTTACTTTTGTTGGCCAAGCTATTTTTAATTTTATTGTGTTTACAAATCTGACTTCTTTTGAAATTTTATTTTATTTTGTTGCGTAGTAAAATTTAAATTTTTATGTTCGTTTGCGATTTAAAGAGCTTGCATTGCCGTAAAATAGATGCAACATAATAATATGAACAAAACCTAACAAATTGTAAAGCGATGTATATTAAATCTAATGTATGTATTATTACCTTTAGTTTTGAACAAATAAACATAATATTTCATTATATTTTATATAATTTTTGAAAAAAGTTATAAAAAACAATAACAGAAAGTGCAATGTAATATACATACTAGAAAAGTATTTAGTGAGATGAAATTTAAAAACCGAAATCATATTTCTGGCACTCTTTAAAACAAAGGACCTCGCAACACGTCTATGGGAAATGTGGTTTCCGTTAATTTTCCGTTTTTTACTGGACACACAACATATAAAAAATGCAGCGAAATTAACGGAAACCACATTTCCCATAGGCGTGTTACGGGGTCCTTTAGACCGTTAATCTTTTTTAAACGAAAGGATACAACGTCTTGAAATTAAAGAATGCATTTTAAATTTTATTTCATTTTTTTAAATATAGTTTTAGTAATATTTATTACACTGGTAACCATTTAAATTTTTCGACGTCTATTTAATATGAAATTTGTCTAGGTTGGTATATTTACTAGTGTCGGAATATTTATTATTATTATTTATACCTAAGAAACTTTATACTGATAATAAATTTAACTACAGACTTGCTTTATTGGATAGAAATGAAAAAGCAACAGTTGAGAATCTTCGTTTCACCCAAAAACCTGCTGACTAAAATCTTTAAGATAATTCGGTGCTTTGACCTCGTCTTACATCACATTCCACGCTTGAGAATACAATTTTGCATATTTTACTTGAGAAACTGAATACTTGTTAATATAATTTTGTTGAAAAAGTCAGACACGATTTTACTATGAAATATAAGATATTTAATATGTTTTATGTTTTTCAACTTATTTTTAAATAATACTAAACATTTAAATAGGAAATTTTTTAAAATTTAATTAAATTTGTCTTAGTTTAAATGCCAAAGCTAAAATTAATATAACAATTCTCAAAGTTTCTAGTTACTTATGGAATTTCCATGGAAGAAAACTTTTGTATTTTAGACAATTTTAAAAGATCGCGATAAATGACGTAAAAATCTTGAAATCCTGCTTCAATAAAGATTTAATATTGTATCAAAAAAGAATCGGGGACTACCAGAACGAGTCATCACTAGAAAATGCCGCTACCGCCTCCGTGCAGAATCTCACGATTAACAACATCAGGTTTTTGCGTCTTCAAAGATCCTGTGTCAATGTAGTTAACGAATTGTCAATATATGACTCCGCAACTATTTGTATGTCGATGTGCTATGAATTGCGTTCTAATGCAGGTATTTGTAGAGCCTGACTTGCATATGAAAGTGATCTGCGAAATGTAACCTATGATCAAAGAATGGATATTTGTTTTTACGGAAGAATATCTGATTAATTGATAAAGATATTTCACGCATATATCTTTAAAAAGAAAACAAACTATATCAAAAAATTATCCAATTTGCTGCTGCATTTGTAATTTAAAAGAAAGCCTGAGAAAAAACAACATTTATATAATAAAATATTATAATTATAATTTATTTTTTATAATTTTATTATAAAAAAGTTATAAATGACAAATTTAAGTGGACGGAACGTTTAAATATTATACGGAGCGTTATTTTTCTAAAAATATAAATTTTCTTATCCTCATTCTTTCTTGCTAAAGTCATGGATTTCGTCGTAACGATCAAAGAAACTATATTAATATAGATGAATATAGTCTTACTAGCCACCTCACCGTGTGATGCCGGTGGTCTAATCTTCTTGTTTCTTGAATTTAAATGGATATCTATGTCGATCGTGTGGTTCCGTTAATAAAATTTCATGATTTTCCTTTTTCTGGATCCTCTGTCGTAAATTTTAAATGATTTTAGCTTATTTAGCATCTCATGGATGATTGAAATTGCCTGATGAATCACGTGAACGTGGCAAATTTGAGCATATGTTCTAGTATCAAAAGACTCTTAACGTATTTTAGAATTCAAAAGTTTAGAAAAAACCAAATTACATAGTATTTTAAAATAACACAAAAACTTTTGCTGCACTAATACAACGACTAGCTGTGTTTATCCTTTCCCCTTTTTGGCTCCTTTTAGTTTAAAGTATATATCTTAAAATCATAATTTCATATCAATTTTTCATGGATAGTTAATGAGTTGACAGATGGCTCATTAATATCGGCAAAATAAAAATAATATGGTTTGTTGATTTGTTAAATTTATAAAAATATTATTACATAATTCTTTTATTATTTAATGATACTAAAAAATCATAAAAAAGATTTAGTATGTAATAATTTGTTATAGTAGTTTGTAAACTACTATAACAAATATAACTAAAAAAGATTCTTAATTAAAAATTATAAAACCAAATCCTTCTTTGAAAATTTTAAAAAAATAATCAAAGTACAAAAAAAAACAAAAAAAAAAAATTAAATTCGACAATTAAAGTTTTTCGAAATTTTTTTATATATTTGTCATTAAGATCTTAGAGTTCACAGATCACGATTATAACCTTGGTGACGTAAGAGAATTTTCGTAGAATTGTTATCCTTTAAATTTTTAAGGATTAAAAAATGTTCGAAAAGATGAGAAAGTATTCGTAACATATATTATCAGATTAGATATGATATTAAATACATTCAAGAAAATTTTCAATTACTTTACTAAAATATTTAACACTCTTATGATGAAAGTTTGAAAAAAGTACATAGTCATGTTTCAGCTGTGAATGTGCGAAATTAAAGCGTTCTCATATAACGTCTTTTAATTATAGTGGATGCTGTAAGTATAATTTTATGTACCTTTTTTAGATAATATAAAATCAATTGATATTTCAAGATAGTATAAAGCGCAAAAATTAAAACTTTTCGAATCTATTCTGTTATTTATATTCTAATAAAATTAGATAATTCATTATTTTAAAATTTATTATATATATAATTAAATAATCTTGTTACGTAAATTTATTTATATTAATTTTATCATTATTAGTAATAAAATATTCGATTTTTCGTAGTTTGAGCGATAACTGTTAATTTTGCATCTTCACATAGTTTGAAATGTTGGGATAAAAGAATGACTAAATCACCAATTTTGACTTACTCAATTCCTTCTGTTGTATACCAAATATTCTAATTAGAAGGAAAATTTCGAAATAAAATTTAATTTACTTGGCTTTCTGACATTGAACGGTCACTCACATACGATCTCTCGTGTGGTTTGGTATATAGAATCGGGTTCGAAGTAAGGAAGTGTACTTTAGACCGAAGCTTTAGTATTCATTTTGATGTATCCTCGTTTACAAGCTCTAAAATATCATTTATGGTACAATTTTTTGAATTAATTTTAACTACTGTTATATGAGTGTTTGAATTACCCGTAAATGGTAATTGTGTCGGTTTTCAGTACTTTAGTTCCGGACTTATTGAGCTTGGGTAATCCGACTATTTCCGGACCACCCGGAATACTCAATAAGTTATTCAAGTTAATCGGGCAACCCGTGATTATCACCTTTATGAGACAATTATGAATGCAAGCGAGTAAGATAATTTTATTTGATTATATTGAGATTAAGTAAGATTTTGTAGTATTTTCAGCGCAGGTGTTAAGTAAGAGTTTAAAAAACAATCAAATACAATTGTATCATTGTTGATAATTATCGTCAATTGACTACAATAAAACAAAAAATTTTATTTGACTTTGAGTCAACTTATTGAATAACCTAAGTTAATATATGATTTAATGAATGACCTTCGGAATGGAAATATTAAAAATCAACAGATTCGTGTTTTTTACGGTAGTTGTATCATAATATATTGTTACTTGTTCTGTTCAGTTTGTTTAAGAATAGTGGGAATTCCCAGAGCAATTCATCATTGAGATTTTAATTTTATTCTCTTTGTTTCAATTGTTCAATTAAACTATAGAATTAATTGTGTGATAGAAGTTTACTCTTGTTTTTAATTTCTTCTTTAGTTTTATTTTTAATTTCAATCTCAAGATTAAAATAAAAACAAATGCATTCTTTTTTGCTCTTTTTTATAAGACCAATTAAATTGTTTATTTTTTAAATCTTTAAACTTTTATTTATGGTTTTTAAGAGAGGATATTAAACTGGTATAATTATTTATAATAAAAAAATGCTAATATAATTTGAGAATCAATTGAACCTTTTCATACAATCTATATGATTGTAAAGACGAAACTTATCTTTCCATGCAAAAATAATCTAGAATAGATACACATATAAAAATATACTATAAGATAAGTATTTGAAGTGCGAATACAAATACAAAAGTTTCAAATATCTGTTTATACCAACTATCGATTATAAAGAAACTGTTTTTATAAGTAGAAATGAAATTTCAAACATGTGGTGTGATTCTCTTGAGCTAGTGTTAAATTCTTCAATTGAAAGCATTTAAATCAAAATATCTTTTTAACTTTTCAAAATGATTTATACGCTTTTTTGCATTACCGCCTCAGTACAAGTGCATATTAAAAAAAATGTAAGCTAAGTGAATCGTTCTATAAAAAAGCACCTCGATCATCACTGAATTCATCATCAAACTCCCAAGCGTCGAAATCTTCTTTTTCTCCGGCTCGCCTTCGCGCACCCAAACAGCCGAACCCATCCTCTTCATGACACACGCATGTCTACCGTCCACACTTAGCCATCCTGCGCCCACCTCCTTCTATCAAACAGGAGGAAAAATCTCAAGTGGGGGATCCAGCCATCGCACACAATACAAAGTTCCGATCCGCCGCGCGCTCTTGGGAATTCCGCGAGTAGAGGGAGGCCCTAGGTTTTATAAAAATCCAACATAGCAGCGCCGGCGCTGCATTTCGCGCTCGGCGATCGGCGTGTCAACGGTGCCCGAAAAAGACAGGCGGTACACGCACAATACGAAGAAAAAAAGTCTAGCAGCCTAGAGTAGGGAGAAGCGCGCGTGTTCACAGTGCGCGGAAAATACGAAATATCGCGCGCGTCCGCGCGGAGGAAGCTTTCACTTTCGGCGTGCGCCGGGCCGCGTGAGTTTGTGAAGCCAGGCGGAGCGCAGAGTTGATTCAGGAACAAGTGAGGGAAGAAGTGCACGCAGGTACGCCCTGAAGATTTGACAGGAGTGTAGGAAAAGGAATTGGTGAGTGTTTGGGCTGCGCGTAATTTAGAGGCTTGCTTTTCTTTCGGCTTCGCTTTTCTTTTCCTGAGACTTTCGATTTCTGTGGGCGTTTTTTTTAGTGATTTTTTTTTAAATTAGTGGTCCTTGAGGAAAAGGACCGGTTGATGAGATTGAAGAGTGGACGATTAGAAAGGAAGTTGCTTCATAGGTGAAACGAATGCTTTTTCATTGACGGGGCCTTTTTTTGGCGGCACGTTGTTTGATGGTTATACAAACGTGTCAAGGATTTTGAGAAGGAAGTATGTAACGCGATGTTACTTTTGGATTATTAAGAAATTTGATTGGTTATTATGAGATCTTTAAAAATGATTCTTGTATGGCTAGTATGAAAATAGTTTTATTACAGTTTTACAATACTTTCGAAAAAATAGCTCATTTTAAGTTAATTTTG
>JAPYZA010012488.1:0-10510 GCA_030522685.1 Eupelmus azureus | reverse complement strand
CGCGGCTGATGCTTATCGGCTTTAGAAAACAGCGGAGAGTTTTGCGCGATAACGAATAATACTCGCGCGGCGCAAGAAGTCGCTCGCCGGCTCACGTACACGAGCAGGGAGCGATAATTCTCGTAAAAAGGTGTGAGTGCGGGAGAGCAGCGCGCGCGTTGGCGGCGTAAAACTCGACAAAGGTTTTATCGAGTGTAAGTACAGTGGCGGCTATCCGTCATCATTAGCCGCGGCGCGTTGTGTTTTAGAAAATCGCCTCCGAAGTGCAATTACTAGCGCGTTTTCCTGGAAAATGCATGTATATATGCGCCTCTCGCGCGCGGGGAATTTCAGCGAAATTTCGCAAGGATCGAATTAGATACTCGAAAGTAATAGCGATAAGTGCGAAAGAGCCGGGCTCTGTGTTTCGAGAGGCTCTCTTTGGGACGGCAGCGGGGGGGAGGAAAAGCTCTCCTCTATTTTTGGAAAATCACAGAGAGCCAGCTCTCTCACGTGGAGATGGACTCTCTGGTATAATAGGTGAGCGCGGCGCGCACGCCACATCGCATGCCGGCGTCTTTACCTATGTATACATGAGCCGTTTCTTCGCATTCAGAGATATGTCCGTTCATTAGTGGGCTCTCCTGCCATTTTGTCATTAGCTGCTGCTCGCGCGAGCCTTCTTTCATCTTCCACTGCTCTTTCATCCCTCTTGATAATTTCTGCTCGGCTATCTACTTATAGCCGGCGTAATACATTTCGGTTGGTTGGGAAAAAGTAAACGTTCTTTGAAAAATTCCAAGTCAGGGTCCTATATACCTTCTGTATGTAAAGTCTGGAGTTAGAGAGAATTAATTGATGGTTGAAGTTACATGATGCAAATGTTTCATTTTGGTCCCTAGACAACCATATGGAGAAGAGAATTTCTGAAATCAAGGTGAATAGTCAACAAATACTTGTTCAATTTTGTAGTTCTCAACCTTGTCAGGTAGTCTTGTAAAATAGCTTCAGCGGCTGGTATGAATATAGAGTTGACGTGTAACATTTTTTGTTTATTCCGATTAAGTTACACTTACAATTACAATTTATAATACATATAATAAAGTACATTTGTTTGTCGAAAAGTACTTTCTGTTACTATGCATTACTATGCATGCACGCAGAAATATATTAACATTATTTTTTTCAATATCCTTTTTATTTGGTTGTCAACATACACTTTTATCTTATTTTAGTATACTTGACCAAATACCTATAAAAACTAATTTTAAAATTTTTTTATAAAATATTATAATATTATTATACTCAATTGAGAAGCAATAATGACCACAGTATTTGTAAAAGCACGAGTTAAAAGTACATAGTTCTAATGGCGCTTTTTTTATTTTTCACATCGTTAAAGCTGTACTTTTTTTGTTTACTAATCAAATATATAGTTTCTAAAATATTTTTAAAACAGCTTTGTATCAAAATAAGATTGTATGTAGAATTGCTGGAACTACCTTTGTAAGCTCAAGTGCCAGATCAAAGGAATCGAAAAGAACTTGAAATATGCATAAATTCAGGAAAATATACTTATTTTTCAAAGTCAAAATATTTAGAATTTTGG
This sequence comes from Eupelmus azureus, assembly GCA_030522685.1. Taxonomy (NCBI): domain Eukaryota; kingdom Metazoa; phylum Arthropoda; class Insecta; order Hymenoptera; family Eupelmidae; genus Eupelmus; species Eupelmus azureus. The sequence continues at coordinate 8,922 of JAPYZA010012488.1, read as the reverse complement.
TGTCCGTTATAGGTTACTACTGATCAGTTAAATTTTTTTCATACCTGAGGCTTCGTACAAAATTCTCGGGGTCAATTCGCACAATATAAAAATTCTCAAAGATGGTTCAAATCTTTTGTAAGAAATACTCAAATTTTTATAAAATATTTTAATTTCAAAAAAATTGAGTGAGGCTCGTAGCTTAGCGTTTTTAGAACGTTGTTTTATAACTTTATTAATGCTAAGAAATTGATTATTTACATTATAATTAATAGTTTTTAGTAACCCAACTAGAAAGCGTTCAAATCATAAGAGTAATTTACAGGTCACTTCACACCAGTCAATAATGATGATGTTTTTTATGTTATATATATAATATTTTTATATTTATATTCAAGGAAAGATCGCCAGTAATTACACTTGCATTGATTTATCGATGATAATAAATATATATAATACGTGTTTAAAATAACTCATAGTAAAAATCCATATTAAGAGTTAAAAGTTTAACCTTTAATTTGTTAACATTTTTAAAAACTTAATCAAAAGATAGATTTGATTGATTAATTTTCAAATTTTGCCGATAGTTGATTTGAACCATAAATTCAACCAAATTTTAAAAAGGAAGTTTTAATAATTTTTATTCCATTTTATTCAAATTTGTGCTGAAATTAAAATGAAAACATTTTAAATTAATTTTTAATTACGGTTAAATTGACTGATTTTTAAAATTTTCGAAATTAGATATATTTACACTAAATCTTAAGTTTGTAGCAGTAAATATAGGTAAAAGGAAATTCCATGAACTTCAACTGTATCGTTAAAATGTTTACCAAGTTTCTTAAATTTTATTAAAAATCAATTAAAAAAATTATTTAAAAAATTAAGTTGATCGATTAGTTAATGTAAAAATATATTATCAATAGGTTTTCATAGTATCGCTATATTATAAATTGTATTAATTATTCTCTGAAAATATTGAAAAATTTATGATAAAAATAGTTACATTTACGTAAGAATATCTCAAGCTTGAACATAAAGCTTTAACTGCTGTTTGATGACTTATATCACTTATTTAGAATTTACATTCTTATATACATACATACTTATCAAATGACTTTGTGACATTCAAAATTTAAAATCAATTATAATAGCCCAGGGGATTCGGGATCAGAGTTGAACAGTTTGTTTTGATAATTTGCATTTGCTGACTAATGAAAGTCAAATGTGTTCTTGGTATACCGAGGTTTTAGTACGCAAAATTCGAGATTCACGTGGTTACATCAAATTTTGCTGTAGTTTAATAATACTTCGATAACAATTTAAACAATACATGTCACTTCTATTGGTCGTGGATGTACGTTAAATACTCGAAGGCGATCTTCAATGAACCAATGATATTTATTCTAGAATCTTTAAAAAATAGGTTTCTCGTACTACTAGACCTGATAAAGTCAAACCATCACAGTTCATTGAAGACCACATAAAAATTTATTTAAAAAACACTACAAACCACACCAATCCAAAACCTCACCAGCTCAAAAGCTCAACCGACCATCAACCCAAACACTCAACCACAAACCAAAACCCCAACCAATCACTCCCAAACCTCCTCCAAAACCCAAGCTACACCCATCCTCCAACTCCTCTCCGCATCCAGGGGGGATGCTTCGTCCCGAAGGGTATAAGCGATGTCGCGCCCGGCGCGGTAAATAATATCATGATGGCGGCGTTGCACTCGGCGGCGGCGGCGGCGACGATAATGCGCGCGGGCGGCGGCGCGGAGAGGTGGCAGAGATACGAGCCTCCTGGTTGGCTGCACGCCAGCTCCGCCCCGGCCCAGGATCGCCACACACACACGGGTGCGATCGAGAGGCTGACTCCCTTCCCTTTCTCTCTCCCTCCGCGGAGCGACCGAATTATTATAGGTGGTTGGAGGATCCTGGATTAGGTTGGACTTTGGAGAGCTTGCGCTGGTTTTTGTGGAGATGTGGGCTTACCTGGTTGCTGGTGGTGATGATGACATTCTGCGGGTGGACCGGCTTCATTTTTTGGTTTCTGGATAGGCTGGACTTTTTTATCGGACTTTTAAGAAGCTCGGTGATACGGAAAGACGTTTTTGCAATTAATCAAGTTAAAAATGCAAAAAACTCGTTGACATACAAATGAAGCTTAATTAACGAAACGAAGCGATATCTTTTTCAAAATCCAGGTAAAAAAGGGGCCCAGCAGCAGGGGCCTAGCTGCTCGGCGGGCTTCGCATCCCTGACTGAGAGCCGAGCCGTTCATCACCTGCTGTCCGATCAGCCCTCCGATTTCGCTGCTGGTTTCGCTCGAAAAAAGAAGCAGGCTAACGCGCCTCGAAGACCACTCGCGGGACTTTGGCTCGACTACGTTTCTAATGAATTTATGCAATTGTATATGCATGCGTCCGCGGTAATTAATGCACATATTGTTTATCTTTTTGCCAGGGAGGAATTATAGGTTCAGGTTGAAGCATGTAGCATCAAGAGCCGAGATAGTAAGTAAACAAGGGCTAGATAAAGAAAACGTATAAAAAGCGAGCGCGATGGTTTAGAGTAGATTTCCCATCGACGCGCAGAAGATGCATATAAAAATGCAAGTTATCCACACACGCTGAAAGCTAGGTACGTACATCTTAGCTTAGCCTTGATATATCGCATAAGCCTGTCTGGGTAGAAAAGGTATCTCTCTCCTATAGCGGGCTATATACACAGACGCCGGTGCCCCCTCTGAGTCGGGGGGCGACTGTGAGAGAGAAAGAGCGCCCGCGTATATAGATAAAAGTCGTGGAAGCCAATTTACGTGTCAGCCTGTCAGGCTGTAATTTCAACGATAGAGGTACGCTCGCCGTGTTGTTGCTCTGCCTTTTTCTCCTTCTCTCTCCCTCTCTCCGCGGAGCTGCACATACGTCCTGCACAAAGGCGAATCTTGCTTTCCATCGATGCCGGCCGAACAGAGAGGGATAATTGCGCGACCGAAAAACCGCTCGATTTCAAAATATGCCCGAGCCCCGCGGCCGGTAATCGCGAGAGGCTCTCTCGCGACCAGAGGCCTTTTTTTTCTGCGGCCGGCCTGCCCGAGGAATCGATGATCCTGTCAGCCGCATTATATCCGCGGCGAGCGTTCATTATATCAATTACAGCCGAGCGCGCCCGAGAGCCATTATGATACACACATTTTTCTATACCCAGCTCGTCCCACCTTCTCTCTTCGCGCGAGCGAGAGCTAATTTGCTCTAAACTCGCAGTTCTCGAGTATAGCGCGGAATTACCTCGGCGAGGCTTTCTTGTTTTTGCGAAAAAAATGTTGGTGGGATTACGGAATGTTGGTTCTGCGATGCTATTAATATTCGCTGTCGGGGTAAATTGAAAGATCGAGGACAGGTCAATAATTGTAGATGTGTGGATTTTTAATTTTTACAAGTTTATTTACCTTATGATGCTACTGTACAATATCATACAGTTTCTCTTTTGTTTTACTTTAGTACAGCATTAGAAAAGTTCTTACAATTATCAAGTCTTTTCAAGTATCACACGCTTTTAATGTACATTAACAGTTATTTTACTGCTTTTATTATAACTACTTCATGCAACGGTTCTTAATGTATATCAACACTTGGCTATTCATTTCAACAATGTATTTCAACAATAGGTAAATTTATTTGTTACCATGCATTGGGTGACAAAACCAGTAGGTGGATCATAGTTTAATTAATAAATAATACAGGTTCTAATCCACACTCATTCTCATATCAACAGAGTATGTTCAATTAAGCGTTTCAGATTTATTCATTAACTTGTATAAGTATGTACAACATGTCTCTGCAGATCCTAATCCTTCGCTTACTGGTTTGGTGACCCTATTATGAATATCAAGATTCTGTATATACAAATGGAAGTAATTGGCTATTAATTTTAACAATTTATTCAAATAAGGAATTAATCCATTGGTAATCATAATCATCCATATTATTAATCTCGGAAGTGGTTGTATATGTTGTATCATCTGTTAAACCAGCTAAAATATCATCCAAATCAAAATCATTATTTTCCGTTATATCTTGATTAAGCCCTAAATCTTTGGAAGAATTTGTTAAAGCTGACATACATTCAAAATTGGATACATTATAATTATTAGTGCTATTGCCACTAGAATCAACAATTGAACTATCTAATTTTAATAAACTCAAGTCACATTCATTCTTTGTATTTGTACTTTTTGACATCAACAAGGCATCTAAATCTAAATCCATCTTATCCAATGTACAAGAGTCTGTTTTCTCACTTGCTTCAGTGACATGTTCTTTTGGCTTTACATTAGTATTTTCTACTTTCTCAGCTTCATTAGATTCACATCCTTTCTTATTTGTACTTTTTGCTTTTATCAATGCATTAAAATCAAATTTTTCGTAGGGAATTGCTTTTGTTGATTTTCTATTTAAGATTTTTAAACCTACTCTTGGTTTTTCTTTAATTTTGTTTAGCACTGACAAATTCTGATTTAATTTATCTTTAATAGACACAGCTGAATTACTATCTAATGAGGTAGAATTATTACTAATTATAATACTTTTTACATTTGTTAATAACTTAGCATTTTTACAAAGCTCTTCGTTGCCTTCATTAGTTTTTTTGAGCATATAACCTTTTGCTGGTAATTTTTCTAACTTATAACTAACTGGCTTTGAAACAACTATTTTTGGTTTCAATTTTGTATTCCTATTAATACTATTATCTAAAGACAAATTAACTTGCTTACTTCTATTTGTAGAAAATTCTTGCGGTTTATATACATTATCGTCTATAATTGTAGATAAAGAGCTAAAATCTTTATTAGGAACTGTTATTGGACAAGATGTGAAGTTATTTGAGGCATCTTTGATAATAACTTCAGTACCTGGTGTTTGCGGCGGTGTATATGCTGAAAATTCAAGTAGTATATCTGAATCATTTTTCAGACTTTTAGACGCAGCTTCGTCCCAAGTATCAGACCAATCTTTTCCGACGGGCCTGTTAATGATGTGAAGTTCTTGATATCCCACTGGCCATGTACACTTGAAAAAACGGTAAAGTAAGTAAATTAGCAAGTGAAAAAGAACAACTCGACAATAGACAAAGTGCAAATAACCCTACCTTCTCAGAACCACACATGAAGATGGCCTCTTGCAGATTGAGCTGATAAGTTTTAACTCTTGATTTGATGCCATTTTTTGAGCAAATGGGGCAAAACTCTTGCATGCTGAAAGTTTAAGGGAGCAATGCTCCGAATTAGTATAGAAAAGTTTGGTTATGTTATCAACAATGAAAAACCTCAATTGTTTTCAGTTCATACTTTTGCCATTAAAATTTCAAGATCCCAAACAACGTCGCTTGACCTTAAAAATGCAATGATCCATTAATCAAACTACAACTTTATCATAAAATTCAAAAGCACGTGCACTAAAGTTTACCCGGCGACATAGTAGCATTTTCACCCGCGTACAAGTGTTTGCGGATGTAGGTACACTCTGCCGGATATGTATATTTACACACACATAGAAGACACGAGCTTGGCTTTGGCAACGTGCGCGCCTATATCATGCGCGAATTAATCAACTGACCTGACATCTGGAGGATTAATCTAGAATGTTCGAGTGACTTGACCATCTGAAAGTTAAACAGTGAGAGTTTGTATCCACCGAGCAGAAATAATAATAATAATAATAATAGCTGCAGCTTAGTCATCCAGTCGCTTCTGCGTGTGGAGCTTGGATTCCATACTTGTTTAGTGTTTCAGTCATATATGTATAGCGTTCATTCGTGTACGTGTATATATATAGACACGGATTATACGCACGTGTGATAACCTATACACATACGCACGTCTGCTGCTCTACCGACGTCCATTATCATACAGCTTGCGTATAAAAGCTGTCAATTCTGCCTACGTTTCGACGTGTACCGCAAAAAAAATGTAAAATGCAGGTGTGCTCAGAGGTGATCGGCACACCTAGCATCGACAGTTTTTCTCCAAATAAACTTTTGGCGTCTGTTTGAAGAATGATAACTGCATGTCCACTTCTGTTTCTTTCTTGCGATAAACAAGCTTGAAAGTTTTTAGCAATGCAAATTTGATAGTTATTAGAGTTTTTTATGTTCATTAAAACGTTTAAATTGTTGAGTCTGGAAGAATCGATCTGACAACAGCAGGGTTTGAGCAGGTAAGTGATTTTCTTTTTAAAAAAAGTATGATTTAATCAATACTGTATCTGCTTTAAAGTTCAATGCGATGTAATATCCTTGGCCTTTGCAATTGATTAGCAAATCATCAATTTATTATCATGTAAATAAGACAGACGTTCTTAAATTTTATGCTTTATAAGCAACGTTAAAGTTCAATTTTAATTTATTTTTCATTCTGACAAAAAATTAAATTTTAACAAATTTTATTTTTAAAATATACTTGTATTTAATTATATGTAAAAATGATTTCTCAATTAAAAGTAAATTTAAGGTTACATTTTTATATTTCAGCCACTATGTCTAAGAAAACAGAATTATTAAATAATCAAGAAAATGAAATTATATTTTTAAAGAAAGATATATCGCAATTGATTGAGAACAAAGTATTTCTTGGGAGATATACTGAAAGGCGTTATGTTGAATCGCTCCAAACATACAGGTATGTTCATGTTTAATAATGGATAATAATTCATTTTATGACAACTTTAATCACTGAAATATTTTCTTCAACATTTTAGAGACATCATTGTTGTTGAATCCAATGAAGATATTGTTTCTAATTTAGAGCGAGCAAGAAAGAAATTGGAAGATTTTAATAGTGAAAAATGGATAGGAATTTCAGGTATTATAATTTTTTATAAAATATAGTAATTTAATTCAAAAAGCTTATTTCAGCTGATATGATTTTTAATATGTGTTTTACATAGATGATCCACAAAACATTGACTCTGGTGATTGTCTCTTATGGGTCCAATTAAAAGATGTACCCATTGGCAAACATTGGTTCCAAATTTCTGCTATTAGATTTGAAGCACAAGAAATAATTTTGGATATTCAGTATGTACAACCCTATCGTTCTCCTAACAGAAGTTTTAATAGTAGTGATCCTGATTTTCCCACCTTTGACATTAAAGAGGTAACTTTTTTAGTTTAATATTTTAAATTTTTGTGCACTTTAATTTTAAAAGTTGAAAAATCTTAAATTTTCAGATTCTTACTTATAGAAATATATGTGAAGCTATCAAATTTAGTGCCATTGTGCTTATGACAATTATTACTTTTGCTATTGAAGCTCTTAAATATTTAGCAGAGTACAGTATAAAGTTGAGCCATGTAATTGTTCACTTAGTTCACGTATCTACTCCAATATGTATAGGAATGTTTGAATTTTTAGCAAAATGTGTTGGTGGTTTTTATTGGCTTATTTATGTTCTGATTCGTGGTACTCCCAACACACCTGTAGTACCAAGTGCACTTTTAGGTAATCAAAGACAATTAAGAAGTTATCAAAATTATAGACAAATTGAATATCCAAGATCAAGACGAAGTAATTCACAGAATAAACAAGATTATGGAACTTACCAAAGATATTAAATTTCATTTTTATTTAAAAATTTTTTAAAATATTGTTAAATTTTTAAGAGAATTTGTAAACAATTTTTAAATATTATTTTCTATGAAGAAAATATGCGACTAATTTTATACATGTGTAAGTTTCTACACTAAAAATTTTTAATAAAATAAACTAAAACCAGATAAGGGCAAGAAATTATTCAATAAATTTCCTTACATTTCTTTAATCAAAATCAATTAACAAATCATCTAAACATACACTTTTAGTTTTATATTTTTTCAAAATATATCATAAAACTTTGTGTGATTACAAGTATTTTAAGGAATGATATATATTCTGTTTTAACTACTTCCAGTAGTAGCAATATAATCTAAAGCTTTTTTTTTTACATTTTACAAGAAATTCATGCTTTTGTAATACCAATAACACCACAGGCTAAGCGTCCTCCAGCATTTCCAGTAGTCTTGGAAAGTTCATGTCCACCTTTTCCCAAATCATCAGGGTCAGCATGAACCTGTAAGAGATTAAATAATTTAGATTTTATAATTCGTAAAATAATTTTTTCAAAATTACTTTAGGATTACTTACCACAAGAGTTCTGCCAATAATGTTGTGAGCACCCTGGAGTTGAATTTGTTTGTCGGTGATGTTGACCTTTGCAACACCATCGGCTCCAGCTTCTACATTGCCAAGATCTCCCACATGACGAACACCATCTGTGGGTCCTCCGTGCTCTTTGCCAAGAGGGTTGAAATGTGGGCCAGCACTGGTACAGCCTTTGAAATTTTAATTACAAGTCATGCTCGGTGATTGTGAAATCGTTATGTAAATAATTAATGCAAAACTCACCATTGGTGTTGTCTCCAAACTCGTGAATGTGGAAGCCATGCTGGCCCTGCTTCAATCCCGAAACTTCACCAGTCACCTTGACGGGCTCCGACTCGCCCTGCAAGTAAACAGAAAATTGACAAAACAAAAATGCCGGCGGTCACCTTCAGCTTCAATCAAACGCACAAAAAGCATTAACTGCTAATTCACGCCAGCAACTCGCGCAAAATACAAAATTTTCCAGAAACGCAGTTTTGCACACTTACCGCTTGCTCGAAGAACAGTGTTCCCTTGGCATCGCCCTGAAGAACGCAAACTGCCTTGACCATCGTGCCTTGCAAAAATTCGAAGCCGGAGGAAAAGATTCACACTCGAGAAAGTCTCGCTTGCTTCTCGGCCCGAAGCTATCGGACTGATTGGAAAAAACTAGTGCTGAATCACGCTATATCGTCGAGAGGCAAGTTGAGTGCCGTGTGAAACGAGACTGTATAATTCGCCGACAAGACTAGCCGCCGC
>JAPYZA010012484.1:0-14819 GCA_030522685.1 Eupelmus azureus | reverse complement strand
CTCTCTCTCTCTCGTCTTAGCAGCCTGTGTGTCACGCCTTGACGGCCGCATTACAGGCTCGGCTGAGCTTTTTCTTTCTCCCGGCTCGCGCGCGCCTCGGAAGCGGCGTTTTGCAGAGCGAGCATTCCTGAGGTGCCCGAGCCCAGCGCTGGGCGCGCTCAGCAGCGTCGCCGAGCGATCGCGCCAACGAGATATAGCCGCACCTCCGCTGCACGCGCGCATGTAGCCTCTGACGGGGCCTTTATGCTAATCGACCTAACGAGGGGATACGTTCGGCTAAGGATCTTTAATGCTGATCAGAGTGTGTATTTGGGGGTGAGGGTTGGGGGTGAGGGTGGGGTTTTTTGGGGGAGGGATGGTGGGTGGGTTTTTTCGGGGATTGATTTGTGGTTTTAATTAGTGGGTTCGCATGTGAGAAGTTTTGGGGGCATTGTGCAAGGAGGTTTAAGAGTTTCGGGCCAAATTTTAATTGGTTTTAGTCGTGGGAGAGATAGGATCTGGTGTATTAAAGAACGAAAAACATTAATTTCTTTCGTAGCGGAGCGAAACGAGCGGTGCGTTGCACAAGCCGGCTTGTTATCTCATATTTGTCTACTTGTAATAAGTGTTTAAGCAGCCGATTATAGAACAAAAACGTTTCATAAGAGAGGTCGTTGCAACATCCTGTGAAAACAGCTCTTTTCGGCTATCCTTCATCGAAATCAGATCGCATAATTGGAGTAGTTTCTTAAACTACAAAAATTAGCTTCCGTAATACCTTTTTTTTTTATAAATATTCAACACTCACAAAGTAAAAGCTTTTTAATTTTAATAACAGATTTAAAAAAACCATATACCTTTTCCTACAAACTAACGTTTGCACGCACCTGAACTTCAAACGCTCTCTCATTTCAATCCACACTACAACTTTGTATAAACTCTCCACGTTTGTGCAACTCTCAATGAATTACAAACAAGCGCTACCACCAGCCAGTCCAATAATTCCACGTCTACCCAACTAAACATATAAATTAAAAGCATATAAACCCATTGTCCTCATGATCTATCGAAAAGCCATTACTTTCCAAATACACGCCCATAAGCTAATATAAGCCTCGCGCGCAACTCTTTGTCCTTTCACTCAAGCCGCGCTCGCGGTAGCTCCATATAACCCACTTTAAACACTCGAGTTACATGTTTATGCATATATACGCATAGACTCACAGACACTGCAGCCTATAACACAAGCCGGCAAATTGAAAATGAGGCCCTTATCTCGCGCCACATGATATTTCAAGCCCCCCCGGGCTTTGATATGCAATCGAACTACCGCCTGCAAAGTGCTAAAAAGATATTTTATGTTAATCAGGCCGATCGAGCTACCGAAGCGTACTCGTATATATACGTACCTCGCTGCACGCGCGCATTTTACAAAAGCGAAGTGCCATATGGGCCCAAGCCGGCGTGCATCCGTGCGTGTATATATGCGCTGCGAGCGCACCGGTCGTGTGTGTATATACGTATATATCTGCCCGGCCAGATCGGCCCAGACGACAGGCTCAAATTAAATGATGTCGCCACCCCTAATTTCTCTAATTCTAGGCCAAAGCTCTCCCGGCGCTCTATGGGCGCTGCAGTCCAGTGCGCGCCTCGCGGCTAATTTAATTTCGTCGCGCGACTAAGTCGCCTCTCTTTCTCTGTGCGTCTGCCCGCCGGCGTAGGAACTCTGTCATTAGGGGCCACTTTCGTGTCGTCGTCGAGACGGAGGAGGAAAAAAAACGGAGCCGCGGCGTGACGCGCTTGAAAACATTGTGCGCAGCTTCGAATTTTTAGTCTACACAAAATGTGTCGATCGAGCACGTAAAACTCGACTAATTTCGTATATATGGGGACTTGCGTTTGGAAAGGTAAACAATATATATCGGACAATACTAGCGCATGACTCACGGCGCGCGTGCAGATGGTCAAGATCGGCGCGATGTTATAGTTCAGTGCTGCCCGACAATGGGCGCGTCATCTTTCACCGATTCGCGCGTATTGTGGACACATACACAGTGGGACGAAACCGCACCGAATTATTAATGCAACTAATGACTTTGTCATTGTGCGGAAAACCGGACGCGCGTTTGACAGGCCGTCAGTTCGAGCCGAGAGCCCGAAAAGCTGCATCGATAAGAAACAATATATACACGCCAAAGTCTAAGCCGTTGTACGCGACAAAAGAGTCAAACGTACGTGCGTGTAATATCTACTCGAACGATCAGCCTCACATCGGGCCAACAATAAGTAAGCCCAACGTTCGTTCTCTTAATTAAAAAAAAAGAAAAAATCGAGAGCACGTTCCGCTTTAAGTCCCGAGTATATAGATTTTCAAGTGCGCATCGATTCTCCGTCAGGGCCGTTGCAGCAGCAGCAGCAGCGAGGCTCTTTAGCTCCTTCGGCCCCGAGTGTGCAAGCGAGAGAGAGAGAGAGAGAGAAAGAGAGAAAGAAGAAACAAAAGCGAAAAACGCGCTTGGCGGGGCAGAGCAGCGATTTGGAGGAGAGCGAGCGAGCGAGCGAGCCATGGGATTCGTTAAATCGCAGGGGGGAGCGCGAGATAAAAACGAGAGTCAAGCTGCACAACTCCCTCGCAGCATCAGCCCTCCTCCGTATAGCGCGCGCAATTTCCTTCTCCTTTCTCCCCCCGCGCGCGCATCACTCCGTAAGTGCACCCTTCGCTGCTCTCTTTCGGTCCGTCCTCTCCCCTCCACTCGTGCTCGCGCCGGCTCGCCCCCCACCCCGCGCCAGCTCGTAATGAAAGATATTAACTACAATTTTATATCGAATTACCGCTGGAACACATTTCAAATTACCTGGGCGTGGCCGAGGAGCGAGCCTCGCGAAGCCGAGGCAGCCCTCCCATTGGCCGCTGCGACGGCGACGGCGCGCTAGGATTGGCCCGCGGCGCGCGGTGGTGGGGAGAGCGCTGGGCGTGGCTCGGGCGCTTTGACATGGCCGACCGGCTCTCGCGGCGCGCGAGCTGCGGCGGCGGCTCGCGCTCCTGCCGCTCCTGCCAGCGGGCTCAGTTGTGTGGCGCAGTCAGCCCGAGGAGCAGCCCCGCGCGCGCGCATCCTTTTTCTGTATACCTGGCGTTCTTCGCTCTCTCTCTCTCTCAGGATTTTGTTGATTTTTTTTCGTTCGATAGGAGAGCTGCTTGATCCTATCGAGAGGGTGTGACGCGTGCGTATGTACTGTGCGAACCGTTGTGGCTAAGTGCTAAGGACAACTGTGTGATTATCTCCGTTGCGTGGACTGTATACGCTCGCCTTATCGTCGGACTTTGAAGAGAGATCGAGATAATCGATCGATCTGGTGTGTTGACTGTGCTTGTTAAGTGACGAAACGTCGGCGTAAATCAGTGCGCGACTTGACAGCCCGCTCTCTCCTCTGCACATATATACAAAGTGTCGCATTCTGCGAGAGGACGAGGGGCCAGGGAGACAGCCGAGCCTGCAAGGAAGCGGAAATGGACTGTGCGAGAGTGTGCCTAGCTGCGTGCGGCTAATTAGCAAACTGAGTCGCGAGCAACCAGCCCACCCGAGCCACGACGAGCGAGTGCGTACACGCGCTGCGTGCTTTATATCCAGCAGAATGTGGATGCCCGGCAATCGATCCCAGCCAATTAGCTGATCGTACCCTCCTCATGATATTCAAATCAGCAGAGCCATCGACAGCGAGCTCCAACTCAACCAGTCTCGCTGAACGCGACTCCACCTTGCACCGTCAAGCTCAGCTCTCGAATGCCCAGCTTTTGACAGTAGCGCTCTCAGCGGCGCAGCCTCACCGTCGGCAAGATTCTGTCTCCGAGCAGGTACTGTCGAGCAGGCCCTGAGAGTCCGCGGCTGGCGCGCGGTGACAGCAGCACGGCCACGAGGCGCCAAGGCTCCCTAAGCCCATCACCGACGGCCACCACGACAACGACGACGACCAGGAGCCCCGTAGACGTAGTCATGACGGTCCATCATCATCGGCCGAACCACCACGTGGCAGCGCTCAGCGGAATCGCGCTGGCCAACGGCGTGGCCGCTGCCACCGGTAGTAACGGATTGAACCTCAGCCGGATGTCGACGAATCTTGAAGCCCATAGAGGACTGGAGGGTATAGTGGAGAGGAACGCGGCTGGATTGGGACTGGAGAGGCTGAGCAACGGACTGGACTCGAGGAACAGTAATCCAATCGGTCTGGGGATCAACATTCACAGCGCGGGTGCCGGTAACAATAATAATAATAGCCTGGAGAGGGGTGACGCGTCGACGACGATGCCACCGAGGTCGAGGTTCATGATTACGGATATCCTGGCGGGAGCGTCGAGCCCGTCGAGTATGCAGAGCCAGGAGCCGCCTGGTAGTCCGCCAGCGGGGCCCAGGGATCTCAGCGTCAGGCATCAGTCGAGATCGTCGCTGAATAATAGTACTGTGGACGAAGACAGCGACGCGAGTCATCACGATGCAGTTTCTGTTTCGTCTAATGGTGAGTGGTTTGAAGGATTTATTGAGGGGCGGTTGGGCGGATTTGTAGGTTAGAGTGAGTTTGTTGATGATAGGTTTTACTAAAATAATGGGATTAAATCGGGTTTTTATAGATTGTCTTTAGGATCTAGGGGTTTTATGTAGACAAATATTTAATTTTTCATGAACAAACATGAGTACTAGTGTTCTAATGTAGCGGTTTCATGTTTGAGTACTCATCAAATATTGGTTCGACTTGTTCCTCTATGATAAAAATCGTGTTTGCTCTCTCGCTTTATTTAGATAAAGATTAAAACACAGCTTTTAGTATCTCGATAAAACTATCTGCTCTTTCCCTTTACACAACAGTTCGAGCCTAAAAATGTCTCTCAGCAAAGAAGCCCTGCGTGACTTCCACTTATAAAATGTCTCCACTTAGTGACTTAGCAACTCCTATCAAAACACAGCCGGTAGCGCGAAAAGCCAGAAAATTATCCATCGGGGCCACAATCTTAAAGCAACACTCAGCGAAATAACACGTCGACGTCTTTGTCAATTTCCCTCGGCTAATTTCAAATCTCTCTCCATCTCGATCCATCACGCACGCAGTCGAAAACCCGGCCGAAAATAAGAAGGCCTCCGCGGCGCTAAAACGAAATTAATGTCAAGTCCCCCTCAATCGTCGTCCGAAGATTAGCATCTCTCTGGTTCCTCCACCCCTGCGCCAGCTCGGAAAGTGGCTCGGGCTATAAGGAATTAGTCATCTGAGTTAATCGATTGCGCGAATGACGCCTCAGCTTTCGTCGTCCGACGGTCCGGCGCTCGGCTCACGCTTTTAGTATACACACATATATATATGTATAGTGTCAACGACTCTGGCCGCTAAACCGGATGTAGGTAGGTATATCCACAGCGAGCGCCTGACCTGGGAATGTTACGTTATATCAGATGTAAAGTTCCCTGACCGCCGGTGTTTAGGAGATTTTTAATGGGCCCAAATTGAGGAGCTCTGCTCTAGGCCCCGGCTTTAATTATATCAACCCTCATTTGTTCCATTCATCTTCTCCGCGCGAGCTAGTGGCCGCTTGTGTGTATATACCTGAGCGAGCGCGCGTGCCTCGAGCGTGGGTAGCTGACTGTATATACGCAGGTATATGCGTATGTGTGTGTTTGTACAAAGTTGCGGATATTCGGCGAGGCGATGATTAAAGGTTGCGCCTTTTTAAGGGGCTATTACCGCGGGCGCGTGGACACGCACAATGATACAGTTAAAGGAGAGTAGAAAGTTTTTTGGGCTCGAATCGCGGGAATATAACGTGGCTATTACCGGGCCTTCTAATGTGCCTCTTTCCTTGACTTTTTTGTTCGGCGTATGAGTGGCTGGATGCTCATAATAAGCGGAAGCGATTTCGTCAAAGCGCGTGGCCGAGGTGGGTTTAACGCAAAGCCGTGTAATTTAGGATGGATCCTTTTTTTTCGTTAGAAATCGAGGATCTGTTAAGCCGAATCAAATGTGGATCTGGAGGAGGTTTTGATTTCGAGGAGGAGTCGTGTGTGTATTGCGTCAGATACCGAGCGGCCTGGTTGGCGTTATTCTAGTTTTTAGAGGACTTTCTTGGTATCTACGCGGCGTTTTGTCAATGTTTACGATGTAATCGTTTTCGATTCCTATGAATTATTCAGGCTGAAAACGTTAGGAAACAAAACGATTTCCAGCTAAGGCCAGAAGACAACAAAGCAAATTGCCCGCGATTGGCGCAAGCAGCGGGTTTATCAGTAACCGATTTGAATTTACAAGTAAACGTTCCACTTAAACAAAAATAATACAATTTTAACATCTTCAATTGCTGAACCATAAAGACTTCGCACAAAAATCAAAGTTTTAACCCTACCCTCACCATCAAAACATCACGCAGCCCGCTCATCCTCCCAATCGCCCGCAAATACGTAAAGCTCACCTGCGCGTCGCTAATGACTCGCTCGAGCAAGAAAAAAAGCCAGAGAGCCAGCGGCTTACATAGCCTCCCGCGCGATGAAATTATCGCGCTTGATCTTAAATACGGGCCGTTTCGTGCGCTCGCGCCGAGGTCGCGAACAATCGTCTTCATTAGCCGTCGGATATACAAGCGCGGCGAGCTCGGGCTCATCAATCGCTCTCGCCTTCGGCCGGAAGCGACGCGCAGCTTGATGAAAAGAGCCGTGCTCTTATCGTATTATAAGCTCGGCATAGCTTTTTAATGGTGCATTTTTGTTGTTGTTGTGGGTTGAGACTAAATTGTTTATTATGGAGGGTGATTTGTTGTTCCGAGGCGGTGAATTAAATTTTTCTACGTTAAACTTTGGGTTAATTAACCGTGTTAACGTTTACGTATCGATAACAAACGTAAAAATCTAACATCAATACTTAATTAAAAAAAAGAACCAACCAAATTAAAAACACACCAAAAAACAAAGCAACAGCAGCCGCGCGCAACAACTCGACCCAGCAACAAAAAGCCTCTACACCTCGCCCAGCCGCAAATCAACGGCGTTATCAGCGCCGGGCGCGTATGCATTTACGGCGCAGCTAGAGAGAGAGAGAGATAGAGGAGCGATTAGGCGTGTACGTGCGCCGAAAGCGACGCGTGTAGATATAATTGGCCGCGCTCGATGTGTAACGCCGATGTCGCCTCGTAAACCGCGCGGCAGCGCCTCGTGAAACGATCGAACACGCGGTTCTACGTGCGTGTGCGTGTGTGTAAGTATGTAGGTGTGGGGGGACGAAATTAGTCGTGCGGCTGCGAAATTTATCGCCGCGGTTGGGTTATGTGCCGGTTTAGAGTGGCGATTAGGGATGGTTGGGTGTGTTGATGTGGCTCTGGGAGATAAGATGGTTAATTTGTTGAGTGTGTTTAGGGTTGATGCTGTGTTTAACGGCTGTGGTGATCGGTGAAAGAAGTCAGTAGTTATATAAAATTTCGGGATTTCAACTTAAATTATGGTATAGAAAGGTACGTAATTAAAACAAAATTTCAATACAATCTCGATATATTTTAAGTAAATATACAATTACTTATTCACCACACTTTCCAGCCGTCAATTAAATCAGCCTTTCAAGCTGTCCCAGAGCAGAAAAGCGCCTCCCCTCCTCAGCGCTAAATACCTTTAAATTCACGAGCCATCACCGAGATTGAAAACTCCTGCATTCAGCCGGCATCAAAGTGGAAAATTACAAACGGCCATTCGCGGCGCGCGACAAATTAAGGCGTTGACTTTCACTTCCTCTCTTTCTCTCACTCACCTTGCAGCGCTCTCTTATACATGTCTGCTCCTTCGCTCCAAAACCAACTCGTCACCGTCACACACACGCATCTAGCACACAGGAGTCAAAAAGCGTGAAAACTCGATCCGGAATTTTTGAATGAGCGCTCAGAGCGCGGAGAGTCGAAACGACGCGTATAATCCGCTTAAGCAGTCGTCTCGCTCGCTCATTGTAAAGCCCTTTTACTCCGGCGCGCGCCGGCCGAGAATAAAGTTTCACGCCCGGCCTCGCCCCTCTCTCTCTCGCTCTCCCGCGGGACTAATCCAAGAACCGGAAATGATTGGCAACCGTTTAGATCTCGGCGCGGATTAGAATTGTATTTTTTCGCCGGCCCGCGGACGAATTGACGCGCGCGCCCGACGACGACTATAGCTGTCAGGCTGAGGCTGCTTTGACGAAACAATCTCGGAGGGCGCGAGCGGCGGGATTATGTGTGACTTTGGGATGTATTCGAGAGCGGCGAGATGAGAGAGACGGAGAGGTTGGAGCTCGATAATTTCCCGCGATAAAAAATAAGATGAGTGAGGGGAGAGAGAAGGTAGGTGCTTGGCAGCTGGTGGATCTGTTTGTCGCTCTGATTTTGTAATGCTAAGCGGTATATTCTTGTTTGGTTATAATAAGAGACGTGTGGTGGGGAGGATTAAGGAGAGCTTGCCGAATTGCTGCGCGTATATTTTTTCCAATCTGGAACAGTTTATATACACGTTCTCGTTTTATTTTCAAGGCAGACGGAAATTTGAATAAACGCTGTTTAAAAACAATAAATCGGCGTATTTCTCCAGAAAACAATGGACGAAAATTGCGAGGCATAAAGATAACAGCCACGAAATTGCGATCCTCAAAACGAGCCGTTACCCTAACCATTCCCATTGTTCCATTTCGCGCTCTCCGCGCACATGCCGGCATTAAGCGCGCGGCTAAGCTAATTTGAATCCATTACATCAGAGCCCCGGCCGACAAAAAGCCGAGAGTTAGCAAGAAAAAAAAGATGCCTCCGCGCAGTAGGATAAACCTGCCGATAATCTCAACCGTATCCACATAACCCACCCGCTCCCTACCCACACACACAGCCAACATTCACACGTAAAGCCCGCAGGGTTTCGCATCGTTTGGCTTTTCGACGCCCCCGCTAACGAGACTATAGCCCCCCTCAAAGCCTCTTAGCTTCCTGGTCTTCTCGCGCTTGGCTCTGACCTCGGCGATGCGCTTAAAAATGGCGCAGCGCAAACGAATATCCACCTCTCTGTGCA
The DNA here is from genome assembly GCA_030522685.1 of Eupelmus azureus. Taxonomy (NCBI): domain Eukaryota; kingdom Metazoa; phylum Arthropoda; class Insecta; order Hymenoptera; family Eupelmidae; genus Eupelmus; species Eupelmus azureus. The sequence continues at coordinate 5,802 of JAPYZA010012484.1, read as the reverse complement.
GCGCTATAGCTTTGTTATACCTTGTTTCATTTATGCCGCTGATTGTTGCTTGTAATGTTGGCTTTACGTAAGCGCGCGCGGCGGACTAGTTGCGGTCTCCGCGCTTTAAGTGGACGCTGCCCGAGCTTTTTCGCATTAACGTGAAATTTTTTTTTTGCAGATTGTCGCTTTGATGCCTGCGCTCGCGGGACAATTGACGGTCGAGGCATTACGCGCGATGATTTTCCGCTTTTTACGAGCCGCGATCGTTGGTTTATGTTTGATTGTCGGCAATTTGCGATACAATGAAGCCGATGGCTAAACTTTGTTAAAACTGTTGCTTCTGCTGGATCGTAAGGCGAACGGCAACATTTTTCGCATTATTTCGTATCGATCTCTTCCTCGATTCCATCCGCATAAACACTCTCCTGAATAAAAATCAGACTTCATACGGAGCATCACAACCGGTATTTCTCGAAATGAGACCGGCGAAATTAAAAAAAGTCACCAGACCAGCGCCCAAAAAAATCATACTCCAATCCAAAAATTTACGACGATATATACACCACGCGCCAGTCGCCCAAAAAACGATACCGCGCGTCGCCTGATTAATCACCGCCTCCTCGATAAATCCTTCCCGCAGCTCTCGCCGAGCAAAGCAAAATCGAGCCGCTCGCGTCTCCGCTTGCTCCGCTTCACCCACGCAATTTGCCGTGATTTTGTCGGCCGAAAAAGCCAGCTCTCTCGGGGCGCGACGATTTGTATGGACGCCTACGGCACGCGACGCATGCACACACGTACGAAATAGAGAAGAGGAACTATGTATAAATATATATAGGAGGGCTGGTAAGGTAGCCGCCCGGTGAGTCGCTAACACGACTTTCGCGTGACCCTTCCACTCACGTTGGTATATCTGTGCTTGCGCGCGCGGGGATAAAGAGAAGTCAAGAGCTCTTCGTTTTCGCGGAAAACGATTGCAATGCGCGAGCTGCGCGCGGGGCCGCTGCATTATTTAAGCTAAGCGGGCTTTCGTCGATCTGCACTGCTAAGGCTGCTTGACTTAGCCGGGAGCTTTTATCTGCGCTGCGCGCTGCAAGCACGTAGTGGAGTAATGGGAAGGGCGGACGCTTCACGGATGATTTTTTTTCGACCCTAATGTTCTATACGGAGAAATTTGCGTGTGGGGATGTGTGTGGTTGGGGTGGGATCGGACTGGAGGATTTGTCATCGTGGCGAAAGCCAATTTTCTGGTGTGTTTATCTTACGGTTAGGTTGTTTGTTTGAGTATGAATCGACCTCGTTTGCATGCGCGATTATATTTGGATGTGCGACCGGATTGAGGCGAGGTGCAGGTGTGTATTTTTGGAGATTTGTTTTTGGTTGGGTTAACGTTGTTTTGATAGGCATTAAACGCCGAATGCGCTCTCGAATCTTGAAAGTTTGTTACTTAATGTAAGGAAAACGTAATGCCGAGCTATACGCAATTAGCGATTAATTGAACGCACGGAAATACCATCGCCATTGCGTCACGAGAGCTCAACTTAATTTTATAAAACATATTTATCCGAACTAACTCTGTCCTGCTAAATTAGCTTAAACGCGCATTACGCGTATACCAACACAGTCGTAAGCTAATTTCGATCATGAAAAAAAAAAATAAATATCGAGATAAAGAATTTGTTTAATAATCCCATTACGTAAAATATCGTTATTCCCAGCGTCGCGGTTTTTAATTAAGCGTAATTACACTTAAAACAACGTAATGACCAAGTCCATCACATGGATAACGACCCGCGCGTCGCCCGCTCAGCGGAGCTTGACTAAAATTATAAGAAAAAACCCCGCTTAATTCGCTCTAAACTCGCATTGTCGTCGCGGCGAAAACAGCGCATTAATCGTCGGAAAAATCGCAGGCTCTCCCTATTATCTCGCGAAAGAACGAATTTAATGCTCGCCGAGGTGTATTTGCTTAGAAGCGATTGCACTTTGGAAGGCTGCGCGCATTGCGAGATCGTTTAATTGGACAAAGGCGAATCGCGAGTCCTTCGCGAAATTGAAAAATAATCGCCGGCCATTAAAGCAGCGCGCTCTCGCTCGGCGTCGCCTTAATAGCCGACTATCAATTTCACGGCGACGGACAATAATAAGTGTACACGTAAACAGCCAAGCAGGTTAGCGAGGATCGATAGTCTATACATATATATGTATAATTGCTTGACTGGTCGAGTGCGCATATTGCAAAATTCGAAATGCGCGGCTGACGTCGATGTGTGTATCGGAAAGCCGGATAGATGTATATATATCCTACGCGTTCGGAGGTATTCAGCGCGCGTGAAATTCGAGAAACGGGAGTGTGTGTGGATGTTTGTGTGCACAGGTCGGCGGTCGCACGGCTAATTCAATGCGACAGTTACTAGCCGATCGAATTTTTCCCTATATAACGTTTCCCGGGGCTCCTCTGCGAGCGCTGACGCAAGGATCTAGCTCTCGCTTCCGAGCGGTTTGTGTGTGTGTGTGTATATATGGAGCTATGAGAAAAATCTCACGAATCGAGGCTTTCGAATCTGTGCATTGATCTATCAAGCGCGTTGTACTATTTACATTTTTCCGATGCAGTGTATGACTTGTCGGTGGGGAGTGTAATGCGACCTGATGGAAATTCGTGTAATTATTAACTTCGCCCGGCGTAATGAAACGAGTTTGTCCGTAATTTAAACCGCTCTGTTCAAGGAAAGTGCGGGTAGTTAATAATAACCATCCAAGCGCTGCTCTCAGATTAATCATCGTCCACAGCCATCCCCTCTAAAAAAACTACTCTACCAACTCTAAATATTCAATACACACATAAAAAAAACGCTCGCCAATAAAACGAGCACGCACACATACCCAAACCAAAAAAATCGCAGACGATAGCCTAATGAAAAGGTATGTATATCACGGACACTCGTCTCCGCGCACACGTCGCTAATTACGCCACACGCGTGCGCACAAACCGCTCAATTAGAGTCTGATATCGTCCCATTGAAATTTAGCCGGAGTCGAGAGGCTCGCACTCGCGACGTTAAATTACCGGGCGCGGCCTTTTCTCTCTAGCTCGGCCCCCTCGCGCGAGGTGCCGCCGATGGGTATAATACAATGCCCCCCCCACGCTGTGGGAGGGGGGGGGGTCAGATTGTTGAAGCGCGCGCGGCTGGTGCGGCGAGAGGGAAAGCGTTACTGGCTGTTGTGGGTATAGATGTATATAGGGATGATGTAGGGGGGGGGGGGCGAATTCCAGTGCGGGGCGGCTGTTGGGCTTTCACGGCCGTGCGTGGAAGTGCGGGGCAAGGTCAGTATATGCGGAATGATTGCTGGAGTTTTGGGTTGAGGGTAGGTTTTTGTGAGGATAGGGTGGTCAAGTTTGTAGATATCGTAAGTAGATAAGGCCTGGAACGAGTAAGCCATAAGTCATAATTGAAACGTTAACGCACTAATTTTATCCCAAAGCAGTTCATAACACTCGCAAAATCATCCTCAAAACAATAAAATCCCCAACATACTACATTCACATCAAAACCAAACGATCGTTCCCAGAAACGAAGCAAATCATCGAAAATCAAAGCAAACAGCCAGCGACGCCAGCTTGCGTAACTTGCGCTCCTCTCCCCACACCCTCCCATATATATAATAACGATCATCGAATCATCGCGCGCAAGGCGAAGCTCGACTCCCGAGCTCGTAAATAATTCATAGCCTCGCGCGGAGCGCAAAAAAGAGAGGAAGCCTCGACCGAGCGAGAGAGAGAGAAGCAAAAGCGATTTAACGCGCGACGAATAAAATCAGTAGACTCTCCGCGCAGGCTACTTCTCTCTCTCTTTCTCGATCAAGCGCGCCACGCCCTCCTTATATAGAATACCCGAGAGAGCGAGTGAGAGAGAGTCGCTGTTCTGCCCTTCCCTCGCATTCTTCTTCTTCTCTTCGGGTATTGCGGGCACGTCCACGCAGAAGCGGCAGACACACAGCGTAACTTACACGTAAGCGCGTTCGTCGCGCTTCGGCATCGGGGAAGGATAAAAAAGGTCAGGGGAGAGGGAATCTCTCTCGCTCGCTTTGGGCACTTATACGCGCGCGCCGGAATAAAGCAATAAGCAAATAAAATCGCGGTGAGCGGCGAGTACAATGGAGAGCGGGGGGAGGATGGGGCAGTAAAACGCAAAGCAAGCAGCGCTTTGCGAAAGTTCTTCCCTTTTTTTTTATATTTTCATTTTTACGAGATTGTGTGCGGGTACGGGGAGGGAGCGATCGTGCGAAAGGCGGAGAGAGGAGCTTCATCGAGCGCCGCGCGCGTTTGATGAATATTCATAGAGAGGTAAATACATAAATGCATTTCTTTTTGCAAGAGTGTCTGTGCGTGTGTGTCTCTGCGCGAGATGTACACGCTTGAATTGAAGCGAGCATACGTATACGTGGTTGGGTTGGATGATTCTGGTTAATGAAATTGCAACTTATTATTCTGAGAGGAGTAGATGAGAGGCTGTTTACCGAGAGTTTTGTATAATTGTGATGTTTAGTTGTTGACGCTTACTTTTCCACGGTGAAAAACGCCTCGCCGATGTAACAGTCGAAATTTACGTCACTCCGGGCGTTTCGTCAAAAGCGAGATGATTATCCAGCGAGATTGCGCTTTCGGCTTTTATAAAAAGTATCCCATTGTTCGGGTACAATTATTTTTACGTTTCCCATAGTTATAAAAAAAAAGAAAACACTTACAACTCTGAATTACACCTATACTTCAAAACAAGACGACAAATTTTTCTACCTTACTCCACACTACCCAACAATACCACCTCCGCCTAAACAACTCATTAATAACCCATCAGCGTGCTCACTGTTACGTAAGAAGCTACAGTCTCGCTCGCGAGCAAATAAACAAAAATACACAAGCCCGTCGCGCACCGCTGTTTAAAAGCAGCACATAAAGAATTTACTCTCGGAGTGCTTCGAAAACTCTTTATTCTGAATGTTGTACGAGAGCCCCGGGGCAAGCTAGCAGATATACACTCGGATAAAGTTTTTAGAAGCTTCTTAAGAATCCTTTACGACCCCAGCTTCTCTCATCCCCCTCTGAGGCTTCATAAAATCCTCACGACTCCTTTGCGCGCTGGCTAACGTCCGATTCTCCCTCTCGCATTCTCAAAAGAAACTCGAGCCCGAGAGAGCGCATTGGAAATTCAAACTGCGCGCCGAAAGAATGCCGCCCCCGAAAAACGTCGCCCCTGAAGCGAAGGCCAATTACGCGCCGGGGCGCATATAATTGCTCGATAAACATCCTGTTAATCCCGCCTTTTACGCGTCTGGCGGCCCCCACTCCGGAGCGCGGCTTTATTACGCGCGCACGCGAGAGTTTGCGCAGTGCATCCGGAGAGGTTATGGGTGTGGGTATGCACATGCGTGCCGAGAGTAATTGAAGTTGGAGTGCGGAGAGGAAGAGGCAGGAATATGGCTCTTGGAGTGCGGAGAGGAAGAGGCAGGAATATGGCTCTGGGATGAGGGAAGGAGCGTATGTGGGGCGATGGTTGTATAGTTTCGGGTGGGTGGATGCGTTGTGGTTTTTGTTGAAAGAACATTTGATGATGATTAATTGATTACGCAGTTTTTAAAGTCTAGTATAGAGTGGTAATTTTTCGAAAACTAAAAAACCGTTCTCAAAAAAAATTTTATTCCACTTCGCGAGAATTACTATTCCGCCGACAATCAAGCCGCGCGCTGAAAACGAAAAACCGCGCGCGGTAATAAAACACTCGGCCTGCTACACGCGCAAAAATTTATAATGCTAATTCCTGG
>JAPYZA010012476.1:0-12354 GCA_030522685.1 Eupelmus azureus | reverse complement strand
ATTCGCGAGAGCATTGACATACGTGAACATATCAGCACTGTGATTGAATTTCCTGATTGTCAATTTTACCAGAACCTAAAATAGTATCAAAACATGTTTCGTTGAATCAAAGTCAAAATTCTCAAGTTTTAAACAACGGCAACCCTCACCAAACCTCTCAAAAACAATGAAAGCAAGCGGAATACTTTAAAGTCCCATGTATCTACAATAAATTTGAAGTGATCCTCACAAATGGCTAAATTATCCAATCAACTAATTCAAACCCTAACGCAACTGCCGTCGCGCCAATGCTGCCTGGTAATCCTCATTCACTAATTCACCATTACGCTCGTAAAAATCCAACACTATCACCTCTAAAAATTCTTTAGACTCGAGTCTCTCAGCTGCACTGCACCAGCGCGTCCCAGCGCTTCTGGAATCTGCTGCGTTTCGATTTGCGCGCCGATGTCCAGAGACGACGTCGTGAAAATGACGCGGAAATCGCGAGTAAACAGGCGCTTTCCGCTCGCAGCTGTGCCGCCACGAGAAACCTCGCCTTAGCCATTTGTGATAGTCCGGAATCTCTGCCAAAATTTGCCTTTTTCATCAAGCACGACGTCGCCTTGCCGGTTAGAGCGCAGCCCTGCAGGACAGGGACTACTGAGGTAGCTGTGTGGAGAAGTTTGAAGCCGAGAAGAGTCGAGCTGTATTTTTCGGATAATCTGAACGAGTTTAATCCGAATAAGTTTCGGGACAAGCCGCAGCTGAATCCCTGGAGTCCGCAGACAGCGCCGAGGTTTCCTCGGCCCTGCTATCCTGGGTGTGGTCAGGTTCGTACGATATGTGGTTTAGGATGGTGCTAGTAAATTTTTTGTGTCGATAGAAAGAAAACCTATTTGGATTCGATTGATATACATATGACTTATAAATTACACGTTGAAACACGTATCAATATAACGAAGAGTTAATTTTCCAAAAATTGATCATATTTTATAAATTTTTACAATCATTGATTTTACAAATCCATTTCAATTCAGCTTCACACTCCAAAATCGTCCCTACATAACACATATCCCAAATCCATACAGAGCGTCCAAAAAACATGTCCACCACCACCCGCCCCGAAAGCCGCACCCGAGCCACCGTCCTGCAACCCCTGCCCACCCGTCGAAAAACCCTGCACCTCCGACGGGCTCGGCTACGAGGCGCGCTCCTACATTTCCGCCAAGCCTCAGTCCTGCCCGCTGCCAAAAGCTCCCATCGACAATCCCGTGCTGCCGTTCAAGCCCTACGTCGCCAAGTCCTACTTCTCCACCTACGAGCCGGTATCCCGACCCATGTGGATGCTCAAGACCTCGCGCAACTACAGCTCGGACCATCCGAAGGGTCGGCTCTTGCCGGAGTGCCTCAAGATCCAGCAGAGCGGGTTTCACAGCTCGAGCTCGGGAGCTAGAGACAGAAGAGGCGACGATAAGTAAGCCAACAGAACTCGCGATCTCCTTATCAATCTAAAAAACTCAATCCTTCATTAAACCACGATCGAATAACTCCTCGTCTTTGCTCCCTCACATGTCCTCAGATGCAGCAAGAAGAAGAAAAGGAAAAAGATCGACCGCTCGAAGGGTTTCACGATCTGCGTGGGCTGCAAGGCCAAACCTCGCAACGTCTGCACGAAGCCGCGCCGTCAGCAGGCTCCCTGCCCGGCGTCGGGTCCGCCCCCAGCTCGCAAGCCGACGCTCTGCGAGCCCGACGTCAGCTGGAAGCGTAGAGTCTGCGCCGGCGCTGGCCTGGAGGACCCGGGCTGCGCCCGGGGCACTTGTGGCCCTCGTCCGCCGGAGCCCCCGCCGGAAGAGTGCGACCCGTGTGCTAAAGCGCAAGAAGAAGCCGAGACCAGATGCCACGAAAAAGAGATGAGGATGGAGGAGAAGTGGAGTGGTAGGAGGAGGGACGAGATAAGTGCGGACGAGGTGAGGGGAGAGGAGAGGAGGAGAAGTGAGCGCAGGAGAGACGATGTGAGGAGAGACGAGAGGTGGAGAGACGAGAGAATGAGGGATGATGGGAGGAGAGAGGAGAGGAGAGACGATAGGAGTCGCGAGATGAGGAGTACTGAGAAGAAAAAAAGGAGAGACGATAGGAGGAGGTCCACGACGCCGGAGGTGCGGGCCAGGTCGAGGGATAATGCCGACGAGCGAGGATGCGGAGAAGACGAAGCTTGGAAGAGAAGCTGCGAGGGTTATGGGAGGGGCGGTAACTGCGGCAAGGGTAAGTGCGGAAGTGATGATCCGCCGGTTAGGTCGTACTCCACGTTGGCTGTGAAGATCAAAAATGGTGAGTGAAACTTTATTCTTTGGTGTGGGGACTGAAAAAGGAGTAGGGTTTGATTAGATGTTTTTTCAAGTTGATGAAATGTATATAAGAACAATAATCGTATTGTGTATAATCATCTACTCTTGGGATTAATGACGTTTTCCGAAACGTGAAGTTTCAGGTCGAAATACACATCATATTTAGTTTTGTTTCAAAATAAAATTTGATTTAATGAACAACCATGAAGATGAGCAACATTTTGAATCTAGCCTTATATTAGTGGAAAATTTTACGACGGTACAGTTTGAGGTACACATTCGAAAAAATGTCATTACTTCCAAGTGTAGAAAATTTTGTTTGAAATATCAAAATTTTATTATAAAAAGTTTTATTGGTAAAATAGGATTCTTTGAAAATATCTAAAAACATTATTCTGAAAAAAAAAAAATTTATCAAAATAAATATTTTTGATTTTAGAAAGTACAAATCCAATGGCGGTGCCTGTAAGGTCAATAATATCAAGTGGAAGTTTATTGAAAAAGGATGAGTGCAAACGAGAAAACACACATGAAAAAAGAAAAAAAATTGAAATATTGAAAAAAGAATTAAGAGAAATGGAAGAGTGTATAGCGAATATAAAGTGCGGTGGACATAAGAAAGCAAGAAAAGAAAGTGAAAAAAAATCAAAAGATGAAAAATAATGGAATAGTACATTTCGTAACTTCCGTCGCGTAACTTATGCACGTAACATTTTTTTATCTTGTCTGGTAACATTTCTGTAATGTAATAATGAAAAAATAACTTCTGCAACAATTTTGAAAACCATCAATTGAACAATATTTACTTAGAAAGTCGAATGCCATTCTAGTAAGATAACGGTGCACATTCGAAACTCATCTACTCGTCGTTACTACGATGAGGAGAACTGTACAGTAAAAACTGTTTCATGAAAAATAGGTACAATAAGAAACCTAACTTTGTAAAAATTTCAAAAGTTTGGTAATAATTTCTATTTTAAAATTGTATTTTCATACTAAAAAGTACTATACTTTTAGCGCTCATTAATATAAGGGAGAAAAGGGAGAAAAGATCATTATTAAAAAATTACCTTTTTATTAATGAATAATATGAAACAAAGAGCGTGCAACAGTAGAAATTACTTAGCAATATTGTAAAAATATACATCATAATAATTTTCACTATATTGCTGCAGAATAATTTATATCACTATACACGTCTTGTTTCATTTTTAGAATTGATGGAAAGAAAGTTTTTATCAGTGCTCTTCTCTCCATTTATATATATCATTTGTGAATAATAAAATTGTATATAATCAATTTATTATTAAATATAGTAATTTATACTATATCATTTCTTTTCGGATATTTACGTTTGAAGTTTCTAGTGTGCACTAATGAATGTATGCTCAACCACAGTTCCATCTGTCAGAAAATTCATTTAAATTTGATTTTTTTTTTATAGGTAAAGTTAATCATAGTTTTGTCGGTTGTGAGAAGGAATAATACAATAAGTTTTTTTCTAATCTTACCTCAACAAAAATTAAAAAATTTAAATTTATTTTCTGGCAGATAGTATTGTAACCGAGCTTACTATACAATATCATGGAATTCTGCAAAAAATTGTTGAACAACGAAAAAACTGCTAGCACAATTATAGAAACTTTTGTTTAAATTCATTACTATTTTATGAGTGGCAAATAAACACAGATAAATTAAAAAAAATATATTTTCAAGTAAATTATGTACATTAACAAAATAAACAAAATTCAATAATATAATAACAATATTTTTTAATTTACCTGTTGAATTTACATTGATCAAGATGAAAGGAAAATTTTTAGGACTATATAGAATTATACTTGAAACACTATTTGCGTGCCTGAAATATCGTTCGAAATTTCTTTCTTTTTTAACGGCCTTGAATATTTTAGAAATGACATAATCCTAAAATGTATACTTGTGCTATCCCTGGTAAAAATGTTATCGTTCCAGACCATGAAATGGCTACTTTTTGATTTGATAGCGTAAGGTCTGTTGATTCACTTTTACAAGTTGATGTCTGGAACATCAGGAAACATTTCCGGAAAGATACCTCCGAAAATTTCGAATAGACGTACGACTACCCGACCACTATTTGATCCACGACCGATCTTTGAACACTTCACTTACAAATTGCTTACATCTTCATTTTCAAAGCAACAAACCAAACTCGCCGCAACTGAAAATGACATCTCCTCAAAACTCATTGCGCAACAAGTCCAACCAAAATCTGCTCGCCTCTCTCTCTCTCTCTTTCCTCTCGTAGCATTGCGGTGTCGATGTGTCGTACGTACTGGCAATTACACAAGCTATTCAGGGCTCGCTGCACGGGGTCCCCTATAGAGTCACCGAAACGGCAGATCGTGAATTCCGGTGCCCCATGCTGTTACATGGGAATCCGGGAGCACGCTGCTCACTTGCGCGCCTCCTTTTTGCCAGCTTTTGTTGCCGCCAACAATGAGGATAGAGAAATCAAATGTCGGGCTCCGCGTGCGTGCGGTTGACTTCTGGGATGTGCCGGAGGAGTTTTTCCGTAGTTCTTTTTGGGCGTGATGTGGCGCTGGTTAGGGGTACAGTTACGAGCAAGAGCTTATTTGGGGGGATGTTGTAATTCTTTTTTTTAGCTTGTTATAGAGGGAATTGGGTGAGATTGTTTGGCTGGTTTTGTTCTTTGAGCGAGGTGCCAGCCTGGTGGGATGGAAAATTATAATTGGTTTATTTGAAATCTGACAAGGAAGGCATACTGAGTGAAAAGCGCCGATTTTCATATTTTAGAGTATATTAAAAACTTGATAATATTATAAGCACTATTAGGGAGTAAAATCTACTTCTAAAATTCGCTCATAAAATTGATAACGATACTGTTTTATAGCTTCTTTTATTCTAAAATTTTTTACTTTAAGATACCTTTATTCGTTGCTGAAAATTTGTAAAATTTATAAAAGAAACTAAATTCATTATAATTTTGAAAGAATTTTATATTTCATTACTAAATAGTTCTATATTTCTGTTTAGCAAATATATACACACAGTCATTGATCATCAGCGAGCACGAATATTATAAATAAGACACGTAAATTATTTCTTTACTGCAGGTAAAATAAAAAATTTTGAATGTTGTTATAAAAATTCATGACCTTATTACATAAACTTACAAAAGATCACCGGTAACAATCAAAAGAAAAGCTTACCACATCCACTCGAAAACTTTTCACCGGCCCTGTACCTCGACGCCCAAGTGTCTCCTCTCCAGCAAACCCATATAAAGTCCTGACTTCCCGACACTCTCTCACTCTCCATTGTGCGTCTGTTTGCGCCGACGACATGTTGACGTGAAAAAGTGGCTCTCCGTTTCAAAAGCCCGACTCTCTCTCTCTCTCTCTTTCTGCTCATATTATGGCTTTTCGAATTCCTCGCCCGTAGAAAAGAGCCAGAAACTCGGCGTGTCAGCGCTGGAATTACGAGGTACGCGCGAGCTCCAGTTTGTAATGATCTACGGGGGGTGCGACAAGCGCATTATATGAGCAGCGTTGCGCGCGAGGCTTTGCGCGTATAACAGCGCGGATGGGAAAATATTTCTTTGTGCGGCTCGCGAATGCCCGAGTACAATGTAGAGGTGTGCGGGCTACTGGTTTCGCAGCGCGCCGCCGCCGCCACCTTTTTTCCTTGGCTTTTAATTCAATTTATTCCTGCGGAATTGCTTATCGAGTTTCGTCGAGGTGCTGTGGATGCTTCTGTGGCGATATGAAGGAAAATGGCTTGTTTAATAGGAGTAGATTAAATCGTCTGGTTTGATTTATAATGAAAAAAGAGAAGAATGTTTTTTAAAAATTTTTTAAATTATTCTGTATATATATTTACTTATTACGGGAATATTGTAATTAATTGTATTTAAATTATTATTGATAAAGTACATTTGAGCGTAATGCAACACTCCGAATTTAATGATATTTTATTTCATTATCGAATACGTGGAACACGCTTTATTAAAATATGAAACAATATTAAAATAATTATCCTATCGTGATGTATTATTACAATAAATATTAATTAGTGAATCGCTGGTATATAAATTATAAAATAAACATCAGACACAAAAGAAAGCTTATTAATTACTTAAATATATATTATACATGACACTAAAATTCAGTCCCATCGCTCACAAACCATACCTAATTTCTCTCCTACATAACCAGCACCAAAATCCGTCACTCGCATATATATTGCCACAAGACTCATCCGTCCAACCCCGCGTACTTACGTTCAACGCTAACAAGCCGGATACAAAATCCTCCTTCTATTTTCTCTAAAAGCACTCTCCCGTCTCTCCGACTTCGACATGTCTCCGTCTTACTCCCGAAATGTGGTGGCCACTCGATGTTTTTCCAGATTCCGGCTGACCTCCCGAAAAGTCGGCATTGCGCGCGTACTTCGAATCCTCGTCCCTCTGGAGAATTCTCCTAAAATAATGCGCGCACGCGTGTGTCCCATATTCGGCGCGCGCATATGTAATACAACGTCGTTTGCTTAGCTTAGATGCTCCGCGCGGCGCTCTGATTGACGTGGGATATGCTAGAGTTGTATGCGCGTTGCCGCACCACGTGGGTATGTATACCTTTGACGAAGTGCTTGGAAGGAGGGCAAGGGGAAGTTTTTGAATGAGGGAGAAAGAGGATCAAGGGAGAGAGGAAAAGTGTTGGTCCTTTTGAATAAGGAGAAGGACACGTGTGCGAGGGAGATGAGAGGATGACAAAAGGCTGTTTTCGAGGTTTCGAGGATGCTGGCTTGAAACTTTTTGTTGCGGGATTATGTTAATGAGTTGTGTGCAGTAGCGTATGTAGAAAATTTTTAATGTCTACGAAGTATATAAGTAAGATGTATTACTATTTACTATGGGTATAAGATAGTTTGGATTCGATAAAAAAAATAGAGAAATTGTCTTCTAAAATTATTTAAGAAGCCTATTGCGTTAATAAACCAAGTTCCTCGTTTTATTCGTTAAATGTATGCAAGATATTTATAATATTCGCTAAATTGACATAATACTATAGAGGGGTGTAAAATAATATAAATTTAATTTGAAAAAGTACGATTATTTATGATTGTTAAATTTACAGAAAAACTATATTACTGATTTACTTCTCAAGAATAATAAATTATAGTAACACTATAAGCACGCACAAATACTTCTGACAAGCTCGGCAACTAGACTGTAGACGCATTTTATCAGAGAAAGCACTAAAGCAGCAATTCTAAGTATAAGTTTCGCTGCGCTGTACAAACAATAAATAGCCGTAAATCAGCTTTTCTCTTACATTGTTCAAGAACAAAGAGTCCTTTGAAATGTACCAAAATTCTCAAGTTAGATTTGAGCAGCTTATTATTAGAGTTAAAGTAGTTCGGCTCATCGTTTATTAAACAAGAAATTATATTATAAGGAAAAATTGTTTTCTTATGTAAAACTATGAAAATATATTATTTAAAAAATATTTTTGATAATATTTTATTAAAAAGAACAAATAAAATTGATTTTTATCATTTTTAACAGTTTACACAAGTCCGAACTGTCTGTAGATTTATTTAAGATTATTAAAACAACTTTTGAGATCTCAAACATGTTTTTCGAAAGTTTCGTCATCCATGTATATACGTTGCTTTTTTCAAAAATTATATAATTTTAAAAAAATATAAAATTATACGTATAGGCATTCAAACAGCAATATTTCATAAGGTTTCTTAAGTAACTGACAGCCTTTTGGCTTACGACCTCAGAATTATAATTTAAACTTATACACTCGTCGATAGGCCTGTGTTATTTATTAGAATACGAGTAAATTGATTGTTATTATTGCGAGAATATTCCAAGTCCCTCATAAAGCATTCAAAATCAATATTTTATTAACTATCATACAAACACACCCTATATTTCATCAAACTACAACAATAACCGTTCTAAAATCGCTCATCGCATTTCTCCAAACCACCCAGAAAGAATTCCGCCCAATCTCCACCCACCCACGCCTCACCCACCCAAAAAAACCCTCGCAAAAAACCTCCCTCCAACGAGCAACCTAACCTCCCCTCGAAATTCTCGAAAACTCCTTTCCCAACCCTCCCCCTCATCCTCTCCGAGACGGCAGAACGAGAAAAATCATCCTAGGGAAGGTATCATCGCGAGGCAAGAAAAGGAGAGGAGCCCGTCGCCTCGTTAAAAAGGAAAAGCGCTCGGCGCGGGGCTATCGCGCTCGAGGCGGATCCCAGCCGGCTCCAATGGCGCTGCGACATGGTGGCCGGCGGCTCCAAGCGGCCAACCAGCGCCGCGCTCGGCTCTCGAGCTGTCAGCTAGGTGCACGCCCCCACGGCCAATCGCTACTAGGCCGGCAACGTCGCATCGAGCTGCGCTGCTCCCCCTGCTGTCTGTCTCTCTCGGGCTGGTGCGCGCGTGGCGCCGTCCTTTTCTAAAGTCGCGCGCGCGAGCCCGGCTGCTGCTGCTGCTGCTGCAGCGCTCGAGAGAGAGAGTCAGTCGGCTCGGAAACGCGCGCCCGAGTGCCAGCCTTTTTCGTCCGCGCTTGTGTATATAGACACACTTTAGCAGCGCGTTCTGCTCGGCGCAGGCTCGTTTCTGCAGTGTCTACAGGCACTGTGTGAGGCCAGCTCGGTCATTATACAGTGCGCAGGAGGATACACGTCGTCGTGGGGCTGGTTATTATACATATACATCGCGTGTGCGCATATACAGAGAAAGAGTGAGCAGAAGAGGAGAGAGAGAGAGGGAGCCAGCTCGTCTCTGCAGCCATCTTGAGGGAGCTCTCGAGGGATCCACAGCGTTTTTTAACGTCAAGCTCTGACATGGACGCTGGAGAGTGCAATGTGCGCGAGTAGCCGCGGCTCAGTGCGATAGAGAGAGAGCAGCGCAGGATGACAAGTGTCGCTGAGTAGCGCGCGCTACGTAAGAAACGAGGAAGAAACTGCTCATCGAGAGCCGCGCGCCGAGAGTGAGAGAGTGCGGGCCTTCTAAAATTAGGCGGCCGCGCGCACCGCTCTATTAATAATCACGCGCGGCTCGCTTTCCTCTGGTGCGCGCGGGAGCGTGCGCGAGCGCGCGCTCCGCCGACCGAGAGAAATACGAAACCAGGCGGCTCTCTCGCGCGCGACGATTTTTTTCGCCAGATCATTGTTTTGTCGCACGGGGGTAGCCCGGGGGGGTAAGCCAGAGAGAAAAGCTCGCAAGTGGATCGTTTGATCGAGAGAAACGGGAGCGGCGGCTGGTAAGAGGATCCAGGAGGCGATAATCGCCGATTAGAGAGACAGCAGCGCGGCCAGTGGGACGGCGCACGGGTAACTGGAGAAATATCGTAGGAATAATCGGGCGCCGCACCGGTTAAAAGCCCGCGAGCGCGAGCCGCGCTTTCCTAAAAATACCTCTCCGGCCGCTGCGCGCGAGCCTCCTCCTCGTTCTCTCGACTCATGCTGTCAGGAACAGCAGCGCCTAGCGATTAGCGCGCCCGCGCCTGATATTTCCCGATAGAGGAGGTATAGTTTCGCCCAGCGCGAGAAGGTAGAGAGGATCGAGAAGTAAGCAGTGCCGGGGGCGAGATCGCGGGCAAGCAGCGGCGGGCCCTAGCGTTGGCGCCGGGCAATGAGGTGATGATGGCCTACGGGGGTGCCGCCGGCGGTGCTAGCGCGATGGGAGCGACGTCGGCCGCCCAGCCGACCGGCGACGTCGTCCTCGCCGAGCAGGCCCAGCAGCAGCAGCAGCAGCAGACCAGCCAGATGGACTACAGTCCCCAGGGCACGCCTAGCGCCGGCCTCGTGGTGATCGACCGCCTCGAGGCTAGTTACCACGGGCCCACGCCGGCCGCTTACAGTCCCCAGGATAGCCCGGTGGCGTCGGTCGTGCCGACGGCGGGGAACGGACCTAGTTTTGGATTCAGCCAGGAGCAGGTCGCCTGCGTCTGCGAGGTAGGTTCGGGAGAGAGGCTGCTGTTTTTCTTGCGGTTTCTTGTTGTTGTTGAACGCTTTTCTTTTCGTTGATTGCGTTCTGGATTGGTGATTTGTGAGGTTCGGCGTGGAGGAAGTATAATGGTGATGTGCGCGATGTTTGCGCGACTCGCGGTCGATTTGTTTTGCCAGAGTTTTCGGTTTCGTAATGGAAATGTAATGGGGTGACGGGAGAAGCTTTTTTGTTGTATTTTTCAATAAACAATAAGGGGGTTGATGAAACGGAGAGACTTCAATTAAAAACAATGTATGCTACTTTAATGAATAATTACAGACTGTTCAAAAGCAATGAATAAATTGACGGTTGAAGATTTTTTTACGATAGTCAATTCACGAATCGCAGTTATTTATTGCACGCTTGATAGCAAAACGTTTAATTATTCAATGAAAAACTATTTTTGTGCAATTCGAAGCAATCAGTTTTACGTATACATCATTTAATAATAGTATAGGATCGTTGTAACGCTTGCGTTGCATACAAGAAATAGTACACCGTCGCGATTTTATCGCAGTAATTTGTAATGTAATATTGTCACTGAGTAGATTCTGCCAAACTTGAGATAAATGCCATGGGTGTAGTGTAACCATTAATGTCAGGTCAAATGAGAATCTTTTAATTAAAAGTTTATATACCTTCATGTCCATTACATTATCGGTCTGGTATTTAACAATTTTTTTCCTCCACGCATTACTTCATCATTAATTTACGTTAATCATAGTTGTTAAAACTTGTTCGAGCACTTGGAGGAGTCACTTGATTGAATTATCATTTCCACAAACTGTCTTGATGTGATTTTGTCAAAAAATTGTTTAGCAATCAGTTATATCATAACCACTACTTAATATCAAACTAAGGAATTCTTATTAATTATTTTTAAAATAAATAAAAACATAGTTTTCCTCATATCCAAATATAAAACACCCTACTTCTAACCTCAAAAAGTTTCCACTCGAGTTATTTTAAAATAAAGTTACAGGAATTACTAAAAACTAGTTTGGTCTGCAATTCGACTAGTTACAAATACAGTATATTTTTGACCATGTCACATCATAATTGTACGAAAGGAAGTTTTTTTAAACGTTATGACGTTGCTCCAGTTATTTCTCCAAGTGCACGGTTTATTCATAGTTTATGCTTCACGCTTATTCGTGTTTATGTAATACTTGTTTTAATCTACTGTGCCAAACGTCACAATACTTTGGCTGTTGTTCCAGAAAATTAAAACTGATTTACACAATTACATTGTTCTGTATACCCCTTAAATAACGGTAAAACCCAAAAAACGCGCGTCTAAACCAAATTTACGAGCGATAGTTTTCTCAAATATATTGACTCGCGCGCGTTGCAGTTCTCGAAAAGCCGGCCAGTAAAAAAAAACCTCCGAAAAATAAAACCACTCGCCTCCTTTGAATTTATTCGCGGTTGGCTCTCGGTCGTCGTCTCGTTTCATCCGCAGCCGTCGCTTTGCGCTGAAAAAGCGCTCTTTTCGCGAGAGCGCGGCGACGAAAAATTCGGCAGCGAGCGAGTTTAAAACGAGAGAGCGCAAATAAAAGAGAAAAAGCGAGCCGGCGCGCAGCGCGCGGCGTATATATACAGGGAAAAAAATACTGCTGGCAGCATCGAGGCATCGAGCCGTTTTACACGCTTATATACGCGAGCGCGCGCGGGGATATATATACATATTATTCTTAAATAATTGCCGCCTCTCCGCGTTTACGGCTTCGCGTAAATTCATCGCCGGGCCTGACGTTTAGTGGGCGAGCGCGTTTCCTGCGCGACGATCAGAGCGACGGGTTACGTTGCTCGCGCTGCGCCGCGGCTTTTTCCGGTTTGCGCGATTTCCGGCTGGGGTTTTGGTTGGTGGGGTATTTTTTTTGGGCTGGGTGGGGGGGGGGAGGGTGGACGTGTATTTGATGTGATAAAGTAGGTTTTGTCAGTGTTGTAAGGTTTAAATTAGTGTTTTAAATGGGGTTTTAATTTATCTTGTTTTTTTTTTTGGTTTCAAAA
>JAPYZA010012471.1:0-13375 GCA_030522685.1 Eupelmus azureus | reverse complement strand
TTTTTAATTTAGAATGAATTAAGTGATCATTTTTACGAAAAAGAGAAAAAATTTAGAGATAAAATTCTAATAAAATGTAAATAACTGTTAATAACTGGTAATAACTGTGCCTTATGTCTCAAACCAAACATTATATTTCAGTTATTAAAATTATTCATAATTATTCACAGTTATAACAGTTATTCACATTTTTTCATATTTTTGTTTTCCACTATAGGGATGTATTAAACAATGTTAATCTTGTAATTTGTGGTCTTTGCCTGTTAGCTGCTATTACTCATACGGTATATTAAAATTTTGTTATGTGGAATCCACTGAGTTTATGATTTGTGGCAGAGAATGCTTATGTTGAGCTTATTCCGAAACTTAATTTAGAACTACAAACACTGTTCTAAAAATATCAAATTTTCAGTTCATTTCAGAATGGTCCAGAACTAATTAATTAGGTGTTAAAACTTTGTGATAAAATTGTCTTTTTTTATAACTTTTTGTTTATCTATTTAAAGTCAATTTTATAATTCTTCTACGTTTCAAACAGCTTTCGATATAAAGCTGCCGAAAACTTGTCTGTGTATTTGTTTCTTTTTTTTGTTAAATTAATGTAAAACACAGAATAGAAATTTTACTTCCACTGACTTTAGCGCCCGCTGCTCTGAAAACGGCAATTTAGGATGTTACACACACACACACACGCACTCGCATACGCGCGCACACACACACACGCGCACATGCATATGCGCGCGCGCACACACACACACACACGCACGTACGTACACGCACGCACACACTCCCCTTCGACTCGTACTGCAAATTTCACACTCGGTCTAAAGAAGCCCACTTTGCGCCCTTGATACACAATATACTATTTCAGCAGTAAGGTTAGAATAGTATATTGCGCAATAAGGGAAGAATTGGCTAGTCTTTAGAATATGTAAATTTACATCCACGGTGGCAAACACGTCCTATTGGATCGCCTTCTTTTCCTCCGTATTGCGTATACTATTTGTCGCTATTGTGAGGTCGAAATTACCAACTTTCCGTTTGAGGTTAGGACGGGAAGTTTATACTTCAGGCACGCAGTAAAAATTATGTTTTTATAGTTCACATTAGACCTGAACATGCGATCTTCCGAATAAGTATATATACTACCGCCCCTGAAGGGTTTAAAGGTTCATGAGTGTAGAGCTCATGAGTTTAAGATGTCCCTGAAGCTGGCCCAGGCAAGTCAGCCCAGACAAACCGGAATAGTACCAAGAATTATTGCTTTTTTATTGCTAATTTATTGCCGTAAAAAAAATTTATTGCTCCATGCATTACAGAGATACAGAGGTTTGTCTACCATAAGCTTATTGAACAGGATAATTTAAAAAATCTTAGGTGTATTCCAAAATCTAAAATTTAAAAAAATTCAATTCTTCATAACAGACCCGACGATAACAGCATTTCGACGAGGCGAGAAGGTGTGCATAACTATCATTGTGACTACAAATTAAACATTATCGTTAAATTTCACTAAAACTATAATTTTCTCATCAAAATGAACAATAATTATGTGTTACTAATTAATAACAATAGAGTTAATAACAATAGAATAACCACAACTAGAAAAATCTCGATAATATCAGTACTTTTGCAGACATTTCGATCCTTCTGAATTTATTGCTCCTCCCCAAACATTCTATACTCAATAATCATTGTCTCTTATCATCTAAAAACAATAAAAATTAATAATTATGTATTTATAAGGACTTGAGTGGCTGTAAACTAAGTGAAAATTGAAAAATCTCGATAAAATCAATACTTTTGTTGACATTTCGATACTTCTGAATTTATTGCTCAACCCCAAACATTTGATACTCAAAATTAATTCTTTCTTATCATTTAATAAATAATAAAAAGTAATAATTGCGTATTTTTTGAGGCCTGGATGGGGTTAAAATACGTCCATATCGAAAAAAACTAACCAAAATCAGTACTTTTGCAGACATTTCGATGCTTCTGAATTGATTGCTGCTCCCCAAACATTTGATACTCGTTTATCATTGTTTTTGATCATCTAATAAGCAACAAGAATTAATAATTGTGTATTTATAAGAACTTGTGTGGCTGTAAACTACGTGAAAATTGAAAAACTCGATAAAATCAGTACTTTTGTTGACATTTCGATACTTCTGAATTTATTGCTCAACCCCAAATATTCGATACTCAATATTCATTATTTCTTATCATTTAATGAATAATAAAAAGTAATAATTGTGTATTTTTTGAGGCCTGGATGGCGTTAAGCTACGTCAAAATCGAAAAAAAACTAACCAAAATCAGTACTTTTGCAGACATTTTGATCTTTCTGAATTTATTGCTATACCCCAAACATTCGATACTCGATTTTCACTATTTTCCAAAACCAATATTTCCAGATGTTTAAATTGTTCTGATTTGATTGCTGCAACACAATCAATCAATATTTAAAATTAATTTCTTCTTATTGTCTAGTAACTAATCAAACCTAATAATTATGTATTTATAAAGAATCACATAGCGTTAAATCAAGTTCAATTCGTTAAATCCATGCTAGTTACTGATTTATCGGACATTCGGATCGTTCTATATTTTTAGCTCCACTCTAAATGAATTATAGTAAATTAATGACATAAATATTACAACATTAAACATATTTTTCTATCTATACAAACAGTTAACACCATCAGAATTTTTTTTTCAATATTTGATTAACGGGTTACCCAAAACTTTTGTTTGCTACTTACTTTGAATTTTTGTTAGTTTCCGCTCATTATTTTATTTCTTAAGAAGTTTTAGTAACTTATAGTTTCAAATTTTAGTACAATTCACAAAAAATAAAATCAGCAACAAAACAAAAGGAAACATTTTTTTGGGTCAATTTAACGGTCAGAATCATGCTCGCCGAAGTAAATATGATGTAATAAACATGACGCTAAAATATCAATGGTTTTGTAAGGTCTTAAACGAATATTTTAAGATTTCCAATAAGTTTAACAAAAAGTGATGCGATGTACTTACTGATGAAAATACTCATGTAATAATAAATAAAATAGAAAAATTTCTATAGCATTTTTAAGAATCATAAACTTTCATGCAGCTTAACGTAGTTTGGGCTCTTTAAAACTCATTCGATTTTATAGTCGATCAGATAATATACAGCGAACCACATCCAAAATGTCTTTTTAAACATTCTGTAAATTGAAAAAAAAAATTCTGATGGTGTTAACTATTTGTATAAATAGAAAAATATGTTTAATGTTGTAGTATTTATGTAATTAATTTACTATAATTCATTTAGTGTGGAGCAAAAAATACAGAACGATCCGAATGTCTGATAAATCAGTAACTAGCCTGGATTTAATGAATTGAACTTGGTTTAAGGCTATGTGATTCTTTATAAATATATAATTATTTGGTTTGATTAGTTACAAGACAATAAGAAAAAATTGAGTTTCACTATTGATTGATTGCGTTGCAGCATTCAAATCAGAACAATCCAAACGTCTGAAAATATAGGTTTTGGAAAGTTTTCTCGGTTTGCACAAAGTTTAATACCAAAAAAAACCCTATAAATACATAAGTATTAATTCTTATTGTTTATTAGATGATAAAAAACAATGACAATTGAGTATCGAATGTTTGGGGGAACGGAATAAATTCAGAAGGATCGAAATGTGTGCAAAAGTACTGATTTTATCAAGATTTTTCAATTTTCACGTAGTTTTCAGCCACGCAAGTCCTTATAAATACATAATTATTAATTCTTATTGTTTATTAAATGATAAGAAACAATGATAATTGAGTATCGAATGTTTGGGGAGGAGCAATAAATTCAGAAGATTCGAAATGTCTGCAAAAGTACTGATTTTGGTTAGTTTTTTTCGATTTGAACGTAGCTTAACGCCATCCAGGCCTCAAAAAATACACAATTATTACTTTTTATTATTTATTAAATGATAAGAAAGAATTAATTTTGAGTATCGAATGTTTGGGGTTGAGCAATAAATTCAGAAGTATCGAAATGTCAACAAAAGTACTGATTTTATCGAAATTTTTCTAGTTGTTGTTATTCTATTGTTATTAAGTCTATTGTTATTAAACAGTAACACATAATTATTGTTAATTTTGATGAGAAAATTATAGTTTTATTGAAGTTTAACGATAATGTTTAATTTGTAGTCTCAATGATAGTTATACACACCTTCTCGCCTCGCCGAAATGCTGTTATGGTCTGATCTGTTATGAAAAATTGAACTTTTTAAAATTTTAGATTTTGGAATACACCTAATATTTTTTAAATTATCTAGTTCAATAGCAATAAGAAAGGAATAAAAAATGGCGTTTACTACGTTCGATTATCTTTTTTGGTTCCAAAGTTACGCCATGCCTGGGCTAGCGTAAGTTTACGGTAGCCCAATCTCTGTATCTCTGTAATGCATGGAGCAATACATTTTTTTTGCGGCAATAAATTAGCAGTGAAAAAGCAATAATTGTTTGTACTATTCCTGTTTGTCTCGGCTGACTTGCTTGGGCCAACCTCAGGGACGTGAGATTAAGGTAGCTGCGCCACGCTGCCCCGTATCGTGAAGGGGCCCCGTTTATTACATTAAAAATGTTTAATAGTTATTATATAATACTTTTAATTAACAAAGATTGAGGTTTTACAGTGACGGATTTTTAGGGCGAAACTTGTAATTTCACATTATAAATTAAGTTATCTTGTAAATTTTAACGATAACAACCGATTTTTTTTATTTTATTGTAATCTATAAATAGAAGACTATTATTTTTCAAATGTTGAGTCGAATCTATAATATATTTATTTAATTGAAGGTAAAAATGTTAATTCTCTCTTAAAAGCCTATGTTAAATTTTTTATTTTCAACAATTTTTTCTTTTCTGATTGGTCGATGACCCCTATAAAAAATTATTCCAATAGAATACTCAAAACTTTTCCTTTAGTCGTATTATTTACGTTTACCTCTTGTTTATTTTTTATGGTGGCGCAGCTACCTTAACTTTTACCAGTTTATAGTTGATTGGTTAAGGATGTAAGGCAGTCGAAAAATACAATTTTCTATCAATATAAATGATTAGAACGTTCTTATTTTACAAATTTTTAGTTTGTAAGTATATTGTATTATAAATTTAAAGATTATAATTTTATCTTTTAGTAAAACTTTGTTAGAGATGAAAAAGTCAAAATGTTCATCGCTAAACAGCATTCGTAAAGGCGTAATATATGAAAAACAACCAGAGATAAAATGACTTTTTCTACATTTTTAGGAATTATTTATTAAAAAAAAAACTTGTTTTTTGTCAAAATATGTAAAATAAAATGTAGAAAAATTGGATTTTTTTGAGAAAGTCAAATCTTCGTTTCTCGTCTACCTCGCATCCTTAAGAGAAGTTTAAGGAAATAGGGTTTATGGCTAAATGAGTATAATGATTATAGGTTCAGTGTTTATATGTTATTAGATTTTGAGGAAAGAACTTTTTTGGAAAACCAAGCGTATACTCTCTCTTACTAATTGACGTTTCTTGATTCCTTTCTGTTTTTACATTGCTATATGTTAATATCTTTTCACCATGACAAAATAGTAAATTCTTTATTTGTAGTTAGGATACAATAACTTACAATTAGTATTTTGATTTTCTATAACAGGTTATTGTCTTATTAATTTGATTTTATTTTATTTAGACTTTAAAGAACATGTAATTTCGATACTGTTCCTATTTTATATTCTAGTTTTTGGTTGAAATATGTCAAAAATTTGATTTTTTTTAAATTTTGATGTTTATAATAAAATAAAGAACTCATACCGCTTTATTTTTTCAACTTGAAATTGACTTCAAAAATATGTTTTTTGTAAAAATTTGCTTACTTATTTAATTTTTTTATGGAAATATAATAAATTATAATTTCGTTTTTTACGATTAATCCTTAGAGTCGTAGTGTTCTCTAGAGTGGGCAACATTTCAAAACATCAGCAAAATTAAATAGACTAGATTTGATCTTTAATACACAGATTGATTAAAAAATCTATATTCTACACATTTAAATACTTAAGAAGTCAAATATCGAATTCAAGTCAGGTATATACAAGTCAATTATTTTTTTTTAATTCCTAGCAAAAAAGTTGAAACTTCAGGGTTAAATAGTATATTACGCACCTAGGGAGAAATAATAAAGAATGTCCCAGATCGCAGGTAAATTGTCGCCCTAGTTGAAGCCGAGGGCGATAAACATGCGATCTGCGTATACTATTTTTCACCATACCCGGGCCGAAAATACCACTTTCGTGATTTTGAGCCGGGAGCGAAAGTGGTACTTTCGGCCAGGGTATGGTGAAAAATACTTTGTATTTTGTATCGTTTTAAATTTTTTCGAGAAACTACTTCAGAGTTTTTTGCCAAATTATTCTATATCGTCATGTTTAAAAATTATATCAACCTGAATTTCAACCTGATAAACCAACTTAACTTTTAGTTTTTCCTTCAAAAAATTAAAAAGAAA
Organism: Eupelmus azureus; assembly: GCA_030522685.1. Taxonomy (NCBI): domain Eukaryota; kingdom Metazoa; phylum Arthropoda; class Insecta; order Hymenoptera; family Eupelmidae; genus Eupelmus; species Eupelmus azureus. The sequence continues at coordinate 6,837 of JAPYZA010012471.1, read as the reverse complement.
AAAAGGGAAATAAAAAAGAACATTGTTTGTAATAATAAATGACAATTGACAGATTTTGATCTAAATATTAAAAATTTATTATTTATTTTGTAGGAAGAATTTTTCTAACATTTTCATAAATCTTTCAATACTAATTACACCTGACTTCATAACATAAATAAAAACTTATCTGTTATAATCTTAATTGAAATCTTATTTACATTTTTCTTTTTTTAATAGAAGAACGAGGCAACGAGCAGGAAGTTTTGACAGTGAATGCAACTGATGAGGATTTAACGGAAGAAAATAGCAAAATATATTATCGTCTTCTTCAGCCAATAAAAGGATTTACCATTAATTCTATCAGTGGCCTAGTCCAGGTCAATAGAACAGCCTTACCAAAACTTCTACCTAGAGAAATCGAATTGACAATCGTAGCAGAGGATTCTGGAAATCCATCTCTTAGCGCTACGTGTTCGGTCATAGTGCGTTTAAATGGTCTCAAAAGTAGTGTACCAGAAAGAGAATACAAAATATCGATAAAAGAAAATGCCATGAAAGGCACGAGCTTAATGAAACTTTCGGATATCGATATGCTCGATGATGCAATTGTCATCGGAGAAGGAGATAGAATTTTCGAAATATCTACAGGAAAGCTTATTTTAATTGAACCACTGGATCGTGAAATTCAGGATAGGTAATTTTTTTTATTTTATAAAATTTTCTATATTGATTATTAACAATATTTTGAGATTATGATCGTGTTATTATTTCAAATTGTTTATGAGTTATATATAGGCAGTACAATTTATAAAGTACCGAAGTGCCAGAAAACATTAAACCTTATTATTACAGTGCGTGCGTGGGTATGTTTGTGTGTACATGAGAGAGTGTATGTGTATGCAATAATGCTTAGTGGGATAATCACATTAAAGGCCTTCTGTAGATCAATAATTTCTAATTTAAAAATATAATTTTCAGGTACGTACTACGCATAGGTGTTAAAAACGACAATTCAACAACAAGCTCTCTAGTTGGTGATGATCCGGTAACCGTGATAATAGACGTAGATGACGTAAACGACAATTATCCATACTTTGTCGAAGAATTTCATCAAATCACTATCAAAGAAGATGCCCCATTCGGTCACACAGTCGATTTTCTTCTTGCCAAAGACGACGATCTTGATGGAAGCCCAGCAGCTAATATCATCTATAGCATAACATCCGGAAACGATGCTGGTCTCTTTCGTGTGGACAGTTTATCTGGTGCAATTCTTGTGAATGCAAGTCTTGACTGCGATATTGGATCTGAGGTTTATCAGCTTGTTGTAATGGCCTGCGACAGCGATCCTGTGAGCCCACTTTGCGCACTAGCGCGACTGCATATTCAACTCGAAGATGTAAACGATAACTCACCTAAATTTCCTGTCTCAGAGTACCTAGAGTTTGTTGGTGAAAATGAACCCGCGAATACGACAGTATTTGCAGCTCGTGCCTCCGATCTAGACCGTGGTCTCTATGGCATGCTCAATTATTCGATTGTGTCAGCAGCGGCTAAGGGCTTTTCTGATATTGACGATAGCTGGAAGCTTTTTGCAATTGATTTTAAAAGTGGCATCGTTACTACGCGTGCTGTCTTCGACTATGAGCAACGCAATCGTTACGCGTTTACTCTACACGCAACCGATACGGGTGGTCGCACTGCTGCAGTCAAGGTTCGCATAGAGATAGACTCCAAAGATGAATTCTATCCACAGTTCACTGAACGCATATACCGTTTCAGCGTGAGACTCGGCACGCAGATTGTTTCTGGAACAGTCATTGGGTACGTCACTGCCACGGACCGAGATAAGGGACCCGACGGACGCGTTGTTTATCAGTTAACCTCTCAACATCCGCTTTTCAAACTCAATAGAACTACCGGTGCTCTTATATTCAAACAGAAACTCATCCACAATGACATTAATTTAGAAGAATCCTCTAGACTAGTTGTTAGTGCCAGTTCAGGAAAACAAGGTTCCTTGTCAAATACGACCATCGTAGAAGTGTTATTTTTCGATCATGACGACTTAAACACTTCTCGAGGTGTCACCGCCTTTGCTACTCCTACGAATGTAGGTATGAATATGACCATAGCTGCAAATAATGGTCTTGCGGATTGGGCTCTAGGACTTTTAATTGTACTACTCTTACTCGTCATTGCTTTTGGCGTGATTTTTCTTTATTTGCATATTAGAAATCGACGACACAAGAAACCTTCTACGAAACCTGGACTGAATAGAGAAGGCAATGCTACTGCCTCCAATAGTTACATAGATCCCAGTGCTTTTGATACTATACCTATCAGGAGTGTCACAGGAGTAGCGGTGACTGCGAACAGTGGCACTATTAATGGAACAACCGGAAATAGAACGTCTTGTCAATTTGCTCCTCCAAAATATGATGAAATTCCACCATACGGTACCTCTGGCCAGTCTGGAACACAAGCAACTTCCGAACTATCTGCCAGCGTTCAATCTGGATCGTCGGGGCGAGGTTCTGCCGAAGACGACGGCGAAGATGAGGAAATTCGTATGATTAATGAGAGCCAGCAGGCTGGAGACTCTGCAAGTGATCTTTCAGTGCATAACACTCAAGAGTATTTGGCTAGATTGGGAATCGTAGATCCTCCAGTGGGTACTCCCAGAAGGTCGCAAGAGACCTTGCCACTAGATAGTTTGCATTTATTTGAGGATGAGGTGACAACCGAGGCCGACATCGCTACATTAATTTACGGAAAAATCGGCGATTCGAGTAGGCCAACGTCTGATCTGGAAATACGAAGGGGTCCATCGATGAATGGATCTCTTAGTTCCATAGTTCATAGCGAGGAGGAACTTACAGGTTCTTACAATTGGGACTATCTCCTTGACTGGGGACCTCAGTATCAGCCTTTGGCACATGTTTTTAGTGAAATCGCGAGGCTAAAGGATGACGCAGCCAGTGTGCACAGTGGCAATTCCAGTAGTAGTGTCAAGGCTAAATCTGTACATAAAGCGCCGCCACCACCATTACTTACTTCCGTTGCTCCGAGATCTTTAACCGCCCCAACCATGGCTAGGGGCATGTTGCCACGCTCGCCGATTAGCCACGATGCTTCAGTTTTTCCCTCGGCAGCACTTAGTCCAAGCTTTTCGCCCTCTTTGTCTCCACTAGCTACAAGAAGTCCCAGTATTAGCCCATTAGTCCCTACTGCAACATCAAGGACAAATCAATGCCCACCCAGAGGCATACCCGTAAACAGTGCGGAACTAAGGATTTAAGCTTGTGTGATCATAGCTCTCTTTATTGATACTTTTCAGTAATTTTAAAATATTTTGTGTGATAAGAAATTTATATTTTGAAAAAGTATAGATTTTCGTTTTCTTGATTAGGTAAAATAATTTTTCTGTATTCTGCGCTTCGATAACCTATAACGGTTAACCACTTTCATGAAAGTCCACTTATAAGCACGAATTTAGATATGTAAATATGCTGTAATTAATTGTAAATAATTAATATTCAGAAAGCAATCGGAATTACATTGTAGAAGGTTTTAAACATTTATTTGGTGGAAATACTCTTTCAATCTGAGATAGATCAAATTATATTTTAAAAGTAAGTTGTAAATTTTTTTGTATAATATAGTGTTACAAAAGCTCTAAAACGAATCAGCAACTGTTAAGTCAAAAACAATTTTGTAATTAAGCGATCGGAAGTACTCTCATCCTACCCGATACCTTGTAAATATACAAACGATCGTAATTTATATCTAAATATCGCCTACTTATACTTATAGGTAGTAAGATAAATAGGCATTGTACATAAGAAAATTCGTGATAATAATTTTATGAAGATATGTCACAATGTAACATCTTTATTCCACCAAACAACTCACATTCCACAATAAAGTTTTCGTAATAATTAATAAAAATCTAGCTTTAGATAGCCAAAATTTTAGCAAAAAATAAAAAAGAATAATATTTAAGAATACTTCTGATCAATTGTAGTATATAAACTTTATATTCTACAAATTTTATATTAGAATCTATATTTATTTTATTTAAAATATTATTTAAGTATTAAAAGACTTTTTTAAATTAGTTTTGTGATCGAGATAAAGCATTCTTAAGTTCAAAATAAAAAATATACCAAACAAAGATTTCTTTATTTCTTGAGCGAAGAAAATAAACAAAACATGAATTTTCTAGATTGCCACAAGTATTTAACCAGGAAGGCTATGAAATTTGGGTCACAGATCTTAATGAAATTTCGGGAAATGTATTTCAGTACCAAAACATGAACAAAGCCGTAGTTGTACAGTCTAACGCTTCGAAATACTTTATTTACGGACACTTGCAGTTTTATTTAAAACAAAATATGAAAATCAGCTTCTACTTAAAATGTGAACCATTAATTCTAGATAAATCCTTCTTAAATTTCCACTAAACATCAAGAAACTAAGAAAAGCAAGCTTGAATTTGCCCTTTTCACAATAAAGAAAGAATAATTTAGATCAAAGTTATGCTTATTAAAATTTACCAACAAGATTGTACTTAAAATCTAAATTTTGACATGTGGATTTTCATAATTAATGTATTTTCGTTGCTCAACTTTAAATAAGCATAACTTTGATCCTAATTATTCTTTCTTTATTCTGAAAATGGAAAATTTAAGCTTACTTTCCTTAGTCTCATGATGTTTATTGGAAATTTATGAAGGATTTATAAAGAATTAATGGTTCACATTTCAAATAGAAACTGATTTTCCATATTTTGTTTAAAATAAAACTGCAAAGTATTCCGAAGCGTTAGACTGTACAACTACCTACGGTTATGTTCATTTTTTGGTGCCGAAAAATATTTTCCAAAGATTCATCAATATCTGAACCGAATCCCATAGCCTCTTCTGGTAAGTAAAAAAATCATGATATATATATATATATATATATATATACACGCGTGCGTGCGTACGTTTGTAAATATGTAAAGTTTAATGTTTTTAAAAATACTGATATTAACATTTGTACATAACTTGTATAAGCTTCTTTAGCTCGTGAAGCTTTAAATGAAAAAAAAATTTTTTATTATATTGTTGAATTTTTTTAAAAGTTTTTGTCCTAAAATTAATGGACAAAAATTCTTAATTTAAAACTTTTTGATAAACAATAAGTTTTTTTTAAGTGCTTCAAACAAATACTTTACAATGCAACATTAAAAGATTAGCTAATTATGTTTACACAAATCGATTGTAAGCTAAATGTATAATTATGTATATTATTCTTACATTAAATGCAATAAATATGAAGTTGTCAAAATGTAAAATGTATATTTTGTAAACATATTGTTTTCGCTATTTGTACAAAACTTGTATAAGCTTTATTACTTTGCGAAGGTTTAAAAATATGTAAAAGTGTCAATAAATGAACTTTTATTATAACTTTATTTTTTTTGTACTTTCGTTACAATTTTGTTTTATATTTCATGTAGATTCTAAATTTTTTTACAGAAAACCCTTAATCTAAAACTAATTTGATCAAAAATAAATTTTATAAGTCCTACAAAAAACTACCATACTATTCAATATTAAATTATTAGCTAATTATTTTTAAATATATCGTTAATAAGATAAATGTATGATTATGTATATTATTCTTATATTATATGCAATGAATGTGAAGTTAATAAAGTGTAACGTATAATATTTTGTAAAAATATTGTTCTCGCTGTTTGTACAAAACTTCTATAAGCTTTATTAGCTTGTGAAAGTGTCAATAAATGAACTTTTATTATAACTTTATTTTTTAATTTATTTAAATCCTAAATCTTATTTTTTCCCAATATTTAATTTATTTAAATAAATTTGGTAAGTACTTCAAAATTGATGACAAGATAAATGCATAATTATGTATATTTATTGTATCGTATTTATATAAACAATGCATTTGTGAAGATACAACATATTTATTTTGTAAAATTATTGTTCTCGGAATGAAATACTGTAGACTGTTATACAGGTAATCTTATAGTAATTTCCATCCGAAATTCTTCATATTCCTCATGAAGAATTCATATTGTAGAAAGAAATTTCCATAATGTTGTAGGCAATTTTGCATGAAGTTTTATAGGAATACCTGTAGGAAATTCTCTAGATGATTCTGTAAAAAATGTTGTAGAAATTTTTGTAGACAATTCTCTGCAAGAATATACGAGAAATTTTGTAGGAATGCCTGTTGGTAATTCTATCGATGATTTCATAGAAAATTTAGTTGGAATTTCCGCATAAAACTATGCTGACCATTGTACGTGGATATTGCATAAAAATTTCTGAATAAAATTTTGAAGACAATTGAAGCAACAGGTGCAATAACGTCCTTAGCGCTAGACCGGCAGAAAAATTTATGTCGCCGTGACAAAATTTTCAAAGTTTCGGAAATGAATTTTAAAAAATTCTATCATGTAGAGGATGAAAAATAATAAAAATTTTTATATTGGGAAAACTCCCCTTTTCAAGACTGAAAAATACAAATAATTAAATGTATTTTTTAATATAAATGATACAAGTAGACGGTTTATATACACATCAAGAAAAACGCACCTTTTTTAATAAAAAAACATCATGAGTTCGCAAAAACTCCGTACACAAAACATCTTAAAAACCTATAGGCAAAAAGTAAGACAAATTTAAAAAAAAAAAATTTTTTAATAATAAATTAATTAACCGACACGAAAACACTAATTTTTTAAAAAAAACGTACTTTGCCAGATGACAACAACCGTGTAAATAAAAATGGCTAAGGAGCTGTGGCGGAAAGCCGTTGTCAGCAGCTATCCAAGCC
>JAPYZA010012467.1:0-14720 GCA_030522685.1 Eupelmus azureus | reverse complement strand
ACACTAATGAAATTAGTGAAATGTACACTATTTTAATATTAATATTTCATTATTTTATTATTGAACGCTTAAACTCTACTACGAAAAATAGTGAAATTTATTGACTCAAATTAAACATAGTTATTCTTCCACTAATTAATAGTAAAATTTCACTATCTTACTAGTAAAAAAAAGTTTTACTACTCCAATTAGTAGAATTTTCACTATTTCAACTTTAGAGAGTATAAAAATTATGAGCTCAAAGTTGGTGATAATTTTTTTTCAGTATTCCCCTACCAGAAACTGGAACGATAAACATGTATATTTTCGCATTATTTTATACTAAAAATTGCAGTTCCTTAAATATATAATCCTTTATTATTAAACTATTAAAATGTTTCTGTACCACTTTAAATCTTTAAAGATATATCTCAAATTCTTTGTCTTCAAAAACTCTTTGAATTTCATTTTTATGCGTTTAAGGTAGTTGTTTTCCAATCTATAGTTTGTATTTAAGAAATATTTCTTGATTCGAGAAAATTTCAATTTTTTGCATAAACGTAGTATTCCTAGAAGTAAACACGCACGCCAACTTTGATCGAATTTATTTCAGAAATGAAGCGGTGAATCTTTTAGAAATTTAGCAAGTGTTTATAACAAATAAAATAACAATAAAATTTATAACAAATCTACGTTTATGCAAAGTATAAGAAATTTTTCGAATCAATAAATATTTCTAGAAGCATAAACTATTGATTGGAAAACATATACCTTAATTTGGTTTATTAGAAACGCGCTCATAGTTTTTCAAAGTGGGACTATTTGAAAAAATAAGGCATATAACTTCAGAAGAAAAGCTTTTTTAGTCTAGCTAATCTATCCACCCAACAAAAAGCTTATTTTCTCCCCTTGTTGCTCAATTATCCAACAAGGGCGGGAAAGAACTGCGGTGAGGGTGGAAAACGCATACTAAGAAGTATCCTTCTTTCCCTCCGTGTCGCGTATACTATTTTTCGCTACACTGAGACCAAAATTACCAACTCTCCGTTTGAGGTTAGGACGGGAAGTTTGCACTTTCGACCTGCTGTTATAAAAAGTTCTATTCAATCGTTGATTCGTTTAGTTAAGCTGGTAGAAATTCAAACATTTAAAATGGCGTCAAATGATTAAATTGAATTTAAAATGATGAATTTAATCTAGTGACAGAGACTCTGAAAGTAAATTATTAAATTTATCATTTAAGAAAATCTAATACTTTATAAAAATTATAAGTTTCAATTTAATCTTTATACAAAATTTAAAGTTACAAAATTAAACTTTTCGGAATATCGGTCGAGTCCTTATAGGTTATAAAGTTTAAAACGTGCATTTTAATTTTATGCTAAAGTGTGATTAATGAAGTTAAATTAGATAAAGTTTAAAACCAACATTTTAATATTTGTAAAAGTTTTAAATCAATATTTTTGTATACTGAGCCTTAAAATATGTCTAACTTGAGTTTTTTTTTATCAATCGAGTCTAATATTTCGACTTTGTTCATATTTTTACATTTAAAAACATATCCTAAAGAATGGGTAGAATCTGTGATCCGGAACTCAGATACACCTACTTATTTAAATAGGTATTAAATTCTATCAGGATTATATTGCATACTTACATACAAATATTAAGTTATGGAGTCTTAATACAATCATGTAGTTAACAATTTCTTGAACATGAAGTTTCATAAGGCAAATAATAGAATACAAATTAAATAAAAATAATGTAATGTCTTTTAAAAATCATTTTCGACTATTATGATAAATTTATCAATCGATAAGATAAAAGAAATTCTCTATCGTTAAAAAAGAAATCAAAGTAATGTATATTGAAACTTTATAATTTCAGGAACCGCGTCTAAAAGAGGATAAAACAAAAAGTTTCAAAAGCCAAGTCAGTGTTATACATAACATAAGGACTAACCTATAGGTGTACAGATAAAATTTAATATGAATGAATAATTTTAAAATAGTAAACATACTAAATAAACTATACACAACCTGACTAGAATCTGTATGCAACAGTCTTTGAGATTAGACACGCCCAAAGAAACATATACGTTTCAATCTTCATTTGTTCAATCAGATTCTTAGAGGGTAGATGTGGGTATTAGTGCGGTTGTCCCTGTTATTGCGGATTTTTTTAGAAGAGAATAATAAGTCTATCGTATTTACTTGAGGAGCAGTGTGTTTCTTTAATCATTAATTACTGTCAAGATTTGATAACATCCGAAAAAAGCGATATTTATAATGCATGTGTATGTATGACTTTGGATTATCCACCTTCAGCCTACTTGGCCAAACAAGTGACTCGTAAACTTTGGTCCATACCTTTTTTCCTTTTCTCCTACTTATATTCAAGTGATACGAACTGCCAAGTTGACCTTTGATTCGGGCTTTTATGTTTATGTCACATTCTGTAGGCTCACAGGACTCACAGTAATTGAAATACGCAATAATAAGGCATACAATCGCAGTAAGAGATATTTGTTTAAATAGATTTTTAATAAATAAATAAATATATTTAAACGATTTTAATTAGTGGCATATCAAACTTAAGATACGATCTATAAGAAGTAAGAAGTAAGTATTACAATAAAATCAATGAAATACCAGCGTTCATAGCTGACGCTTGCTGAAAATTCGCAGTAATACCCCCTTTTACCCTATTAAAATTAGGTATTTTAAAGAAATTTCTTTCAAGGTTCATAATTAGAAAATAGATAAGTCTTTCTGAACTCGTTATAGATTTTTCTTTTTACGTTTTAATCAGCATTTGTAGTTAAAAAAAATTTAAACCAATTATTAGTTTTGTCGAAAAATTGTACCATGTTTTTCTTTGCGGGAAAAATTGAAAGGTATTAATTTTCTCAGTCGGTCGAAATGCGATATCCATAGTAAGAAAATAGAAACATGCTAGTGTTCGTAAGAGGCATCAACAGGAAGTTTACACAAAAATCAAAACACTGAGAATTCTTCATTTGTTAATCGTGCTGATTACAGATACGGTCATAAAATGTTCCTCTGATAATCCAATGAATTTCAGGTATACTTTGCCAGTCCAAATGATTAAAAACAAACATTTATATAATGACTTCAAAAAGCTAAAATTTCCGTTATCGCCCCTTTTTACTATCCCTTACCAACAACAAATAAAAAATCATCAATTTTTCGCATCGCACCTCAGCTCACATTTTACCCAAACTCTCCTTCCAGTCACACCCCGCAACCTCCCTCAAAACAAAAAAAGACGCTTGCAGAAAGCCCGCAGAAAACCTATACAGGGTGAAAGGGACGCCTCGTGGGCCCTCCTCATCGCACATTTTCTCCCTCCCTCCCCCACCGTAGCACAGACCTGGAAAATTCCACGCTGTATAACTGCGAGAGAGGGAGGGAGAGAGAGAGGGAGAGACGGAGAGAGCAAAGTGACCGCGCTGTACACACGTACACACAGAGGCAGCCACGCGCGCGCGCGCGCGTACGCATACACGTGTAACTGGGCCACGAGGCGGAAGAGCGCACCGCGCCATCATGAAAAGCAAGCCAAGCCAAGCGCTCGCGCGCGCGCGAGCACGTTGAGAAACGGCGCGCGGCACTACAACACACAGTGGAGAGAAAAAGGGAAGGGGGGAGAGCGGACGCGCGGTTTCGAAATTCTCGGAAAGGACTTTTATGTGCGCGGCGTGGCTCCCGCGTGCACGGGAGAGCGAAGCCACAGCATGGCAGCTGGCACTTTCGCGAATTGTTAGAGAGAGAGAGAGAGAGGGAGGTGATATTATTGTATGGGTGTGAGGTAGATGAGTATCGATGTTGGTTGATGAGGCTAATGGTTTCGTCTGGCCTATATTATTTATATCGCGCTTATTATGTTTATTGCGGAATTTCGGTCGAAAGCTTCTCGAATTTTCGTAGCCAGCTGCCACGTTGTGGACTCGGCGTTGGCTCTCTGGAGAGCTACGCGAGGCGGTAGTTAGTAGGAGCCATTTTTGGGTGGGTATAGGTTTTACTGGGAATACTAGTTGGTTGAGCTGAGTAAATGACAAAATTCACTAGTTGCTACGGCGAGAACTGTAATCGCAGCTATCAAGGCTGAACGGCTATAGTCGCCAAGGCTGCATGTCTAACAGTTGATACATCCAACGATCGAAGCTTAGAACAGCGAAAACCTCGTCGAGATCGCGAAAATTCCACTACAAACAAGCGCCTCTATACCTATCCCCAACCACTCCTCCCACCTAACAAAATTAAGCAATCAACCATCGTTAATCCAAATGAAAAGAAGCAGCGATCCGGGCTGAAAATTAAGGGACATCGAGTAAAGAAACGAAAGGGAGCAAGCGGAGAGAAACACAGGCGTGCGCTGGCTGGATTTTCGCGAAGCTCATGTCGCCGTCCCGCAGCTGGAAAGGAGAGAAAGAGAGCCTCACGGAGAGCTGCAGAGCCAGCCGCGGGAGCTGGAGGGAGGCGAAATTCCTTGCGCAAGTGCGCAGTGCAGGCGCAGCGCGCTCGCTCAGGCCAAGAGAGAGGGAAGAAGAAAATGACGTTTCTCTAGCGTGGACGCGTCTTCGTTGGCGTCGGTGTGTGTAGATGGATGTTGATATGGTGCGAGGAGAGATAAGAGCGCGAGCTGTGTGGGTATCTTTGACGTTGATGATCGAAGATCTGCTCGTTGGAATTGAAATTTTCTTTGTTTTCGAGTTGTTGTTGTCGGAGCTGAGTCATGATGAAATACTTTGTAGCTTATTTTTGTACGAGTATTTGATAAAAGTTTGACTTGGATTCGAGACTTTTCTTGATGGAGAGTGTATTTTTGTTTTGTATTTTAAGTAAATCTCGAAATAATAGGGTAGTAAATAAAAGTACATAGTTAATTCATGTAGCTTCCTCGAAAAATTGAGTTTACAAAAATATTAACAAACAAAAGTTATAATAATAAATAATCATTACTTAAAATTAGTGAAACGACATAAATCATGATATGCTCTAATACAGAACCATCCTAAAAATCTATTTTGCAAATTTTGTAAGAAATGTTGAAAATACAAGAAGGTTCGAAGTTTTTATAAAGTAAAATACGTAGGAAACAATTATTTTGTCATGAAAGTTTTGAACCTATTATTAATGGTATACTATTGCTTGAAGGCTAAAGTTTTATATATGTATCGATTATTCGCCCCTCTTCCAAGCGAAAAATAAAATATTCGAAGAAGCATAATTAATTCGTTGAACAACCCAGAGGTATAAAAGATTAAAAAATCGAACATTGTAGCTTTTCATTAAAGCAATGAAGTTACAAAGTGAAAATATATGTAATATTGCAACAAATAGGACCATTTTATTTTTCACTTGTACAATAATTGCATTTCCATTCCATAATTTAATTTAATTTAATTTAATTTATTTATTTTGATTTATTCTGATTAGCAATGAAAATTCTGATTTAGAAGTGTTATACTTTTAATCGTTACCTATATACGAGCGAAAATGTGCTTCAATATTGATTTATTCTATGCTTATATAACAAAAGCTGAACTAGCTGCCAGGGTAAATTTGAATTGATAACTATCTAGACTTCTTTGTTATAAGTTAAATGTAAAAATAATTAAATACACATTATTTTATTGTACTTAACTTAAAGATGTATTTTCAGTCACTGTTGTTACTCACAGTATTAAAATATAAACAATTATTAGTTACATAATGTGATAGCAAATATATGACTTAAAAGTCTGAGTCATAATTGCGCAATGACTATGAGTAACTATAGTCATTTTTATTATTAAACTCAAAAATTTGACATTATAAGTCTTATTTATTACTATTCTTCATTTTATTCGGATTAAATCAAGAAAACTATTGGATCAGGTGTGTAATTTCAACGTTTTGAGTGTATTGATGAAAAGCGAATTTGTAATATCTTACTCTTATGAGAAATTTTTGTAATTCAGTAGAAAAATCTAAAAAAATGTATTATAATATAAATTTCATGAAGGTTTCTTTATAAAAATAATAATTGTTTAAAGTACGTAAACGTTACATATTCTTTTAAAAGATATATTATTCTGTGTATATTTTAAAATTTAAATTAATTAAATATAGGTATATGTAATTAAATAAATCGAAAACTGCCTACCAAGTAAACGACAAATTTATTGATTAATGATAAATATTTTTATCACGACTTTTTTTTCAAACAAATATTGCTGTTTTCTAAATATTGTAATATAGTTTGTAGTGGGCATTTTTAAGTAGTTTGATAAAGTAGCTTAACGTATTGATAGCCCAATACACTTAACTTACTCCATTAATTTAGTTAATGAATGAACTGAAAATTATCGAAAAAAGAATTAAAAATTATCAATTGAATAACAAAAAACATTTTTTCAGAACTGTTACTTCAAATAAAAGTTTTTTACCTGAACGTGCACAAAACACGCTTTCCTACAATTATTTTCCTTGCGTGAAATACTACATTCATATACTTTTGACGGGGCGTATATGGAACCTTGTTTTTTCCTCTATTGAAAGGGAGAAGTTTTAATCTACTAATCATGGATTATTATGAGAATTCTGCAAAAGCTTTCTAGCGATTAATTATATAGGAAAATGCTTTGGGTCCGATCTTGTAGGTCCTTTTAGAAACATATCAAACAATACTTTACTTTTCCATAATGATATATAAAAATTATCATGTTGATATGTTGATCCTCATTGATTTTCCAATACTTCAGCATTACTAATTGGCCCAGGGGCATGGATATTATTCAATGAGAATCTATTTTATCTTACTATTGAAACGGATTTATTATTTATTCGTAGTTTACGAGAGCTGATAAAAATTGAATCAATTTATTAAGGAAGTAGGGTCGTAAGATATAGTTTGTACATGAATATATATACTCTTAACCTAGAATCAATATATATTGTATAAGAGTATTTTTTATGTTCTTAACTATTCCTAAATAATATTTTGCAGTTCTAATTCAGTAAAAACCGTCGAATTATTTGAAAATTTAAAGGACAGTAAATATAGTTCTAAATACCAAAACATATATAATTAAGAAAATATAATACAATATTCCTTATAGCGTTGCTATGCATAGGAAGCTTTGTGAGATTAAAATAGAAGCATTTATTTCTATTATTTGATGCTACAAGATATCTTAAGAAGTTTTATCAAAATCCATGATCCACAGACTGTTGTAACTCACATTGTGAGTGCGCGAAACACTATGTTTTACTCGATACATGTAATTGTCATTGTCTCTTCGCTTGAGTAACAAACTTCACACTTGTCAAGAGTGAATCAAGTATTTTGCGTAAGGAAAATAAGCATGGGTATCGTGTTTTGTGAAAATAAAATTCGATATTTGACGCGAAGCAAATGGTCCGAATCATCAAGATGTACTATTTTTAAATAAATAGATATACATATAAGCTACTTTTTTACTGTAGTACCTACTTATATTACACTACGCTAATACAAGGTAAAATAAAGCAAGAATTAAGTAATATACAGTTTTTCATAAGTTCTGTCTGCGTGTGGTTTTAATAAAAAATTGAAGCTTATAATTTTCAAAGAGATTTATTTATAAAATAATTTAAATAATAAATTGGAAAAGTTATATTTAATAGAACAATCTAAACATTATCGAATGTTACAATCTAAACTTATCGAAGTTAGAACAGGTTTTATTATTTATAAAGAAGTGCTATCCAAAAATCGACAACCTGTTGGTAGAAATTAATCAGACAGGTTTAGTTAGATCTCTAGGTGTAGTTAATCAAGCTATTCGAAGGTAATTGGACTACGAAAATAATAGGTTGTTAGGCTATTAGATGATCCAATTAATTCATCGAGCTTTCTGAGTAAGCTGAACTGTGAAGAAATTATGATAAACCCACAAAATTGTAATAAATTTTTACTATTTATGTCCAACTTACAAGGAGGGGCCACAGTGTGTGGGAAAGAAATTTCAATGAGGCTTTGAGGATCGATTTCTGACATAAAAATGAAGAGCAGTACGCACAATTTCATCAAATATGTCTTTAATTCTGAGATATAAGCTATTTAATCTCTAATATATGTTTATTTTCTTAAAAAATGATATTTCTTCTATCGACTGTAGCATTCTAAATATTTGAGATATAGAAAGCAGTGAAATAGATAATAAAACTAGGCACACAAAGCTTTAAATTAAGCTTTGGTTTTTTACAAAATATTGATTCTTTTGGAAGTTATAAGTAATTAAGTATCGCTTGCAAAAATGATTAAAAAATGGTCTTATATTTTAAGGATTTCTTTTCAGAGAAATTTAGTAATTTTCCTATGCTATCTTTGATTGCTTACTTATAACATCCGAAAGAATCAATATTTTAAAAAAAATCCAAAGCTTAAATTAAAGCTCTGTGTTCGTAGTTTTACTATCTATTTCGCTGTCTATGTATTTAAAATGTTACGGTCAATAAAAGAAACATAATTTATAAATAAAGTAACATATATTTGATATTAAATAGCTTATATATCATAAAAAAGGCCCATTTGACAAAATTATGGGTACTGGTCTTCATTTTTAGGTGTCAGAAATCGATCCTCAAAGCCTCGTTGAAATCCCTTTGCGCACACTGTGTCCTCTCCGTCTTAGAGAAATTTAAGAAATGCACTACGATATTTCATGAATAAACACTATCTTCCGTTCATTATTATATTTTATAGAAGTATGTACAAATTTTCAAAGCTTTTTAAGTTTCCATTGTGCAAATCGTTAATTTTTTGATACCTCTTTACAATATTGATTTATAAATTTCCAACATATAGACAATGTATTGGAAAAAACTATCTACGGATTATCCTCATTTTAGTAATGGATTAGAAAAAGCATTGTCAAGATATTTTGCTAATAAATTGTTGAGATTCTGTTAATGTAAGTTAAGGTCTTTTGATAAATTGACGAAAAATATTTCTTAAATATTTTTAAAGCAGATATTTATTAAATATTTTTTATGTGACATGTGTATTATATTATAATAGTATATTATATGGGAAAAATCTATAAATCTTCTTATTTTAGCATTGGGAGTTTAAAATATGTCCATAAAGGGAAGCCTGTTAGCATCGTTTGCAAATCCGATTAGATATTCTAACATCATTAAGTTTTCCGTTGACACGATATTAATATAATGCATGATTCGAAACTTGTATGTAAATATCCTAGTGACCGTCTTAAGAATAGTACTAGTATATAATCATTCTTATACAAAGCAACGGTCAAGTATTGAAACTAACCACTGCATCCTATTATTGATGGCCAGGAATTGCGTCCCTTAGGCTAAAAGGTCAGACACCAAAACATTTTTTAGATATACCGCGTATACTAAACCGGCTTATCTCATATTTTTTCTTTACCTAAACCATTTAAATTACAGTTTTAGTACACTTTTTCAGATAAACCGCATTTAAAAATACTTTTAGTTATTAAAAGACAAATTGTAAAAAAATAGCACATTTCGATACTAGTACGAGAAAGCGATGTTAACCTCGCGTGGACGTTTGCGCCCGAGCGAAGCGAGGGTAAAAGGCCACGCGAGGTTGAAATCACCTCGCTCATTTATCGAACCGTATTTTTTTATACGACGTATACAAAGCGAGATTTAGCATTCATTTTTTTTTGTTCCAGCGTGCGTGAAATCGAGCTTTGCCACGGAGTATCAAATATTCCAACATATTTTCTGCATTATCACGGATATACTGAGCATTTTATCGCAAATTTCGTAGTTTGCAGAGTTTAATTTCTTAAATCATTTGACTTTATAAAGAAATTTTTCGTGATTGTAGAATTTTTTTTTAATGCATTTTTGGGAAAGTTTGATAAATACAGAAAGTTTTATATACTATAATAGCAGAGTATCATTATACATTGTATAATGGCAGATTATATTTGAAAATTTTGCATTTTTCATGTGAATTTCAAGATTTCATAATAGTTCATTAAAAATATTTAATTATTGTTAATCAAGAAGTCATCGTTCTTTCACGAGATTGCATCGATATTTGATCGCAAAATAAGCCAAATATTTTCTAACATCTGATCGAAAACCCTTGAAGACATCATACATCATGCACCTTATATCATGACCCTTATACATCATGTGAGATTCTGATCTCAGTGAAATAGTGAGATAATCTAACCTAAACTTAACCCGTTATAAATTCGAGACTCGAGACCAAATTCGATTCGACTCGATACACATCAATAGATAATCGCATGGGATTTTTATATAAGGGATGGTAACTGAATAAGACCATTTTTCAAGCTTTCCAGAAATTGGCTTTTCAATGTTCAAACGATACCCGAAAACAGAGGAAACGAGTTGAAATCTAACGCTTAGCTTCTTCATTTAGGTACTATACACACAAATATAATAATGCGTATGACTTTAAGCTGTACTCTTTTTTCTTGTTGCAAATAGTAATTAATCATACGAGTCGGAAAAGCTCGGGACTTATTCTCTACTGATATACCCTCTTTTAGTTTTCGTTATATTAATTTCATATGAATAATAACAAAAATGCATTCAAAAATCGCGTAAATACCAAATTTTCAATTACTTTGTTGACAATTTTAAAATGTGATCAAGTACCTATGTTTCATGTGTAAAAAAGGCCTGTAAAAGTACCATAATTCCAGTATAATTCCGAGGAAAGCAAAAATGTCATAGTTTAACTCAATATTAGAAATCTGGGGCTTCTTTTCTGAAACTAAGACGAAAAAATATTGAGGGATTTCGAGGAAATTCAAGCCCAATTTGATGAACATAATCGCCATAATTTTACTTGCAATACATCTAAATCTGAGTCCAATCTTTATATTCTTTTTTTTTTTATTCTAATGTATTAAAAATATGGGAGTCTCTATATTTCTAATCTTCTTTCTGTGCGCGCTATATGCAATTGACATATTTTCAACACTTGAGTCTATCTCTGCATCGAATGCTTTAGATTTTAACTAGTGAATTTTATCACTTTATATAGCTAAAATATATTTATTTATGTGATTAACTAGGGGAGGTCAATACTGATAGGACATAGATTTTGTTCAAATATTGAAATATGTTTGAAAGTGTAAAAAAATTAATAAAATTGGAATTTTAGACTTTACGTTATCTATCCAATTTTAATATTATCAAAATTTTTTCTTGATTTGTATAATCAATTTTTGTCACGATTTGTACGATTTCTCGGAGTTGCAATACAATAGAATCTTGGTACTTGGATCCTTCAAATCTAGTGTAGTTTTGCCATGAAATCTTTAAATAGAAGTTAATTATTCATAATTCTTGAAAATAACAGTATGATGCGATACTAGTGCGAGAAGGTGATTGTAGTCTTACGTGGACGTTCGCGGCTTTGCGGAGCGAGGGTGAAAAGGCCACTCGAGGTCGAAATCACCGTCTTGCTCATGTATCAAACCATATTTTTTGACATGACATGCACAAAGCGAGATTTAGTGTACATTTTTTTCTTCGAGCATCCACGAAAGCGAGCTTTGCGCACGAAGGCTAATAACACTGTAGTATATTATATTATATGATAAGGGACTAAAGCCTCGCTTCGTTCGGGCAGTACTCACCCTCAGGAAAAATCGTTGAGTAAAAAATTATGATTACTTATTAACTAAGTTATAACTTACATAGTTAAGTTTTATATATAGTTAAATTTTTTACAGGATGTAGATAATAAAATGATTGATAGATATAAAATAAAATATTGCACTATCCCTGTTAACGGATATTTTTAAGTAATAAGTAATTTGAGAGATAATTTATAAATACATTTTATAATTTTAAAAATTTTAATGTTTGAAATATTTCAAGGATGATTTAGTTGCAGAGGGAAAAATTAATCCAAGATTTTTAACATTAAGACTTAAAGATTTTAACATTTACAATTAAAGATTTTTATTTATTGGCATTTCAACTAGAATAGCTGTAATATGTTTTGTGCAATTTTGTCATGATTAGTTGCCATGGAATTGTTTATTAGTGCATTATGCTACTAAATAATAAAACATTTTTTTCGACGAATTATAAGGCATTTTTCTTGTCCGAACGAAGTCAGAAAGACGGTCAAACTGATCGAATAGATGCATGTAATACTTTATTGTTCCAAGGGTAAAAACGCGTCTTTTCTCGCAGTCAATATAAAAGTACAATTTTTATCTTCTAGCACAATAATAGCATATTATGCACCTTTTTATTTTCTGAATTGCAACATTAGATTTTTTAATACACTCCTATGTTTTACAATTACTACATCACTTTAATTCGGGGTTTTCTAAAAATAAACTTCTAAATGTACATATAAAACATTCTATGTTTTATATATATATATTGTTATACATATATACATATATTGTTTTGTAAATATATGTTTTCGCCCTACATAAATTAGATTTCCCGTTACTTAAGTTTTTTTAATTAGTTTAACTGTACAATTTTCAACTGAAACTAGCCTGTTTACTATGGATAGAAAATATTTTATACATTGAATATTGTAAGATATGGTAATAGAGCTAGTATTATCGACTGGACTTTAATTTACTTGGGTTGGTGTTATAAAAAGAGACTTTTGCGTGACTTATTTACATTTTAATGCATAGAATTTTTCATCTTGATATTAAATTCTCAGTGCTTTATTACAAAAAATTAAATTAAGAACATTTTTTCACGCAATGTTTGGTAAATTACAAGTTAAAAATCACAAATAATTATTGTAAATTTTAAAATCTATATATTAACTACTAAATTTTCTTCGCATAATTAATTTTTATTAATTTATTTAGAACCATGGTAGAAATTTAACCATAATCTGTCCAGGATATGATGAATTAGTGTATTAAGATAATTCTTTATGTTTTACCAGGCTATTGTGTCAAAAGAAATTTAAAGTTAAATAACTCTCAATCATAGAGAATCAATAAAATTATAATTATTTTGTTATAGCTTTTTCTAATTAAATTTGAGACTGATTAATGAGAAAAATTGCTGCATCGTGATATGGGAAAAATGTTTGATACATAGAAACAATATTCTAGATATTATAGAATTCTTAGAAATTATTAAGATTTGCTTCTTTCAAATCTAAGAGTTTTATTTTCAAATAAGATGTTTGTAGTAAGATTTCAAAAATAGATATTTTTGTTGTTTTTACTTTTATCAAGGATGAATTTAAATTATTTTTATGTACTAAAAAATATAGATTTTATAAATTTTTAAATAAAATGTAATTATTTTATATTATAAAATTTATAAATTTTGTGGTTTATAAGTACAATTTTAAAATGAATGTTCATACCTAATCTGTAGACTTTAAATATTATTAAATATTACGAATTCATGATTATATACGCTAACTTTTCTTTCAACATTAAAATATCTGCAGAAAGAGTACAAAACAAGGACACAAATACGACTACATATTTAAAAATAGGTGTTCTTAGAATAGTTTGGGCTCCACTAGATCCATTTATCTGTCCCCGGCAGTGTGTAATCCTTAATGAAGATTTGTACCGTTATTCAATTCAAACTGCATTTGCGACGGAATATAATCCAATCGATGGAGCAGGCTAGTAATCAAAGCTTTTTATTGAAACATTTTTTATTGCTGAACATGTTTTAGATAAATTTGCTAACATTTGTAATTTTTATTAATTTATATTAATACAACTACAATTTAATTTTTCGAATCAATCTGTGACTTTAGTCTTTTTAATTCAACATATTTTTACATAATGTAAGGTTTAAAAAACATTTGCTAATTAATTGTATATAACTGCTACTCCTATAAAAAATGAGTAAGTCCATTTTTTTTAAATAAGAGCTTAAAAGTCTTTTTTCATATACGTTTCATAGGCTTAGTGGAAAGTTAATATTTAATAAAAATGTCACAACGGTACTAAGTTATTTATCAAAATTTATCTTGTATTTATATTTTTGGCTACACTTTTTAAAATAAAATCATTAATTTCACGAATTATCACAAAAAATAAACTTAAAAGGGGGTTTCTTAGAATGCTACAGCTGTAAGTAATACAGCAAATATGCTACTGTCAAATATTACAGAGATTAAAGTGTACATTAACAAATTATTAATATTTTTTAATAATAATTAATTTTTAATACATTTTTGTTATTATATTTATGAAATTAATAAGGAAAACAGTAAAAAAAAGATTAAGTCCTGTGCTGATTCAAATCCTAATCTTTTCAAATAACTCGAACGTTTTACAAGTTTGCAGCAAGAGAAATGCGTGCGATTGTATTGGTATTTAGTGTCTAAAGGAATTAGCTAAATGTTAAATTTCAACTCGTTTCCTCTCATCTTTTGCGCACAGTTAAACATTAAAACATCGATTTCTAGTAAACATAAAAAGACTTATGTATTTTTTATTAGGAAATCACAAATATAGTAGTTTGGTTCCGTAAAAATGTATTGAGACTTACACGTATCTTCATCCCTTAAATTATTTTCTGACAGTGAATGTAGCCTGAATAACGATACAAAATGTCCTTGAAACCATGAACAGTTGCATATTGTTAAAGATATGTATACATTTACTCTGTGTAATATATTTACTTTCATGCGTATTTAGTATTTTAATCATTCACATTTTGATACATGGTTGTTTTTAGTTTGAATACTAA